>JANHZU010002427.1:905253-921852 GCA_032468055.1 Acrochordus granulatus | reverse complement strand
TACACTAATTCATAACTTTTTTTGGTGGTATTGGTTTAGCACACTCTGCAAATCACATACGCACACACCATAGTTTACAAATCACAGTGGATGACCACAACTGTGAACTAAATTAATAATAATTCAGGGCTTTGATGAGCACAAGACATAGTAGGAAAAGGGAATCATTGGGGTATATCATCTTTCCTTGTCAGGATAGGAGCAGAAGCATATTCAGAATGCCACAATTTCCAACAGGACAATGAAACATCATTTGTCATCTCACTTCCATCCCTGATGCGGACATTCATGGAAAGGAAGCTGGCACATAAGACAGCTAGATTAGACAGCTTGTGTATAAGTATAAAGCCACAAAAGTATTTCCTGTCTCCTAAATCTGAGAGTAGGTTCTCCTCTCTGGGAGATGAGCATTTTTATGGGATGAATGATGGCCCACATTAAATTAAGTTCCTTGTATTAGACTGTGCTAATATGCTTTTCCTGAAATTAACACAGCTTTTGAAATCTTTTTGAAATCTTTTGAATGACACAGGCAGAAATATAAGAGTTGAAATGAAGTTTCCTAAACTCTCCATCTCCTAAGGCCAGACACTTTCCTTTATTTATTTTCCCACTTTTGAATCACCCACCTCCCTCAGAGGGGCTTTTCTGTTCACTGAAGATACTGTGAATCTCTGTTTCCAGAAAACTGTGAGAAAAGACAGTGTCCAGAGAGAAAAATATAATGTCTGGTCATAGGTCTTCTACTTTAGCAAATGATGACACCGGTCTTCTCTTTGGTTATACAGGTAGGTATAGGTAGCATTCTCCCTTTTTAATAAGTCTTTCATACCACTTTATGCTTAGCTCTTTTTCAGTTCCTGAACACATAAACAGCGCTACAAGCAACAGCTAGCTGAAGGACTCAATTTGATTTGGAGCATAAGCTATAATTAACCATGTCTATTCAATTATACAGCTTTTTTTTTTATTCAACAGCATTCAAAAAGTCCTTTGCTTAAATGTCATTTAACAGTAAAAATACAAATTTCCAACTATTCCTTATTAGGAAATATTCCTGTTTTTAAAATATATGAATAAGAGATTTGTTTTGTTTGGTGGGCACTGAAAATGGAAACAAAGCAAATTCAGATTCAAGAAGGTCAACATCTCAAGGGCAATTATATGGCAATTTCTGAATGACATGTTCCTGTTTTGCTTCCAGAAATATCTTTTAGCTAAAGTGTCCAATGTGCATCTATCTGGCAACATAAATCCATGAGGCAGAGACCTTCTCTTATATCTGTCACAATTCAGCCTTTCCATCAAATGCAGTCAGTTTGATCAAAAGACTTCTGAAGGCTACCGCCTAGTCCTCTTGGTAACTGTGCACAATTTGAGCCACATCGAGTTGGGTGGTCCAATAACTGCATGTTGTCTTGCCACAAACTCTAACCTAGAGATCAAATGATTGAACAGTGGGCTTAGCAACATAACATAGTTCCAAGAATTAAAACCCACAAGTGCAAAGCCCTGAAATTAACTAATCTTTCCTGGGTTAACTCAGGTAATTGGAATTTAAAGGATTCATCCTAAAAAGATGGGAATTCCCTTCTAAATGGCTGCTGCTTCCAGGAAGTTATAATTTGCTTCTTCTCCAAAGCTTCTTTTATCAGGGTTGTTTATGACTCCTACCCTTCTCCTTAGAGTAAGGCCCTATCGTAAATTTAGCACTTCAGCAGCACTTCTCCACTGGGTGCATCACAGCTAAACAAATCTGGACAATCAACAGCAAGTGAGAGATACTAACCCTCCTCCACCAGTAGCAGGTCTTTGCTACCACTTAGTAGTTGAAAGATTGAACTGTCAATTAGTGAACACAATTCAGTCATGCAGCCATGTCCAACTCTTCATTACTCCAGGCCTCCCTGTCCTGCACTGCCTCCCAGAGTCCAACCAAACCCATGCCCATCTCACTTACTAAGCTATCTAACCATCTCATCCTCTGCTGTCTTCTTCTCCTTTTGTCTTCAGTCTTTCCCAGCATCACAGTATTTTCTAAGGAGTCCTCTCTTCATATAATATGACCAAAGTATTTGAGCTTCAACTTCAGTATCTGCCTCTCTAGTGAACAATCAGGGTTGACTTCCTGTAGAATTGACTGGTTTGATTCCTTGCAGTCCGAGAGACTCTAAGTAGTCTTTTCCAGCACCACAATTTGAAGACATCAATTGTTTGATGTTCAGCTTTCCTTATGGTCCAACTAGTCAATACATAGAGTAAAGGAATTAAAACACAGACACTTGCTCAATGGTCCAAGAAAAAAGAAAAAAATTACAGTGTATGGCACAATTAGAGTACTGTATGCCATCTGAGACAGTCTTTTCTTATGATCACAGTATCACAGTATCACAGGATGATACTGTTCATCTAATTCTGTTAAAAATTATGGTAGTCAAGTCACAAGACAATAAGATGGGCGGCATATAAATTTAATAAATAAAATAAGTGTTTCTGCAGGTATTAAATTAATTAAGCAGGTATTGATAAGACTCAAGATTATCAAATTATTCTATGAATCCCTGAATTCAAGGCTGAATCAGTGCTCAGTGCACCCTCCTAATAGAAATCTGTAATAGATTTTTAAAGTTCATAAAGTTCATTATTTTGCTACGATTTCTTTACAGGCCCACCAACAAAGTGAAAACAACTCCTCCCTCTTAAATATTTAAGTAAATTGATGGGCCTTTCCTATAAAACAATTTATTGATACAATATAGTGTAAGTACTGTATTTGTAAACTCAAATGTTGACCCTGAGCATGTGGTTTTATTTAAAAGATGTCTCTAGCTCTTAGCTGTCAGAACTTTAAGCTCTAATGTATTCCTGTCAATACATTAACTAGAAAAGCTGATGACGTCCATGCCTGAGAATTTAAGTTGCCAAAATAAATAAGGTCATATACTGTTCCATATCTGACTTTGGTCACTTTGTCAAGACCTTTGTCAATTCTGCAGTCCATCTCTCACATTATTTATACCAGTAATGCAATTATTATTTCAAATAGATCAACTTGGAGCCATGAAATAGTTGCCTATTTTTAAGAGTTTGGCACTATTGTGCATTTGCAGCCCTTAATTGGCCAAATAAAGTACTTTCCTTAAAAGAGAATTTTAGAAAGATATTATGAGATGGTTTTTGGTGTTTTAAAATTATTCTTGGAAATTGACTTTTCACTTCAACCAAAAACTTGTTGAGTACTATAAACAGAGATTGAATATTATAGACAAAAATTGTTCATAATATTCCACTTTTACTTTGGTTAGAATGCTGGTTAATTAGATTGTCAACTTAAAACTTAAATTTTTGGAGATGAAATACTTATTTGAGGCTAAGAGTTCTTTTAGGAAAATAGAGAGATTAAAGATATATTGCTGTTCCAGGGAACAGTGGATAGGAACACAAAACGTAAAGACTCAGTTTGTTCATAAAGCCAATGTCTTCACAGAAACTAATTCATAAGCTATGTTCTGGTTTAGGATAGATTTGGGCAGTCTGGTCCAAAGATATCCAAATTCTGTCTATGTATTCTGATTGGTAGGTGAGATAAAGGTAGGGATTTGGACATAACTCCTTTATAATGATGTCTCAGGAAAAGACTCTGAAATATCCAGGAATGGTTGGTGAAGTTGACAGAATTTACAAAGATGGCAAACTTGTCTTGTTTGAGGAGGGAAAAGGCAACAACTACATTTGACAGTAACAAGTCATGTCATGGACTTTGCTAAAATGGGGAGAAATAGACTTGTAATTTAGGGATTTGATGATTAGAAAGGATTGTTGTTGTTCAGTTGCGCAGTCTTGTCCAACTCTTCGCGACCCCATGGATTGTGGCATACCAGGCCTCCCTGTCCTGTCCTACCTCCTGGAGTCTTCCCAAGCCCATGGCCTTCACACTGACTATGCTATCTAACCATCTCATCCTCTGCCGTCCCCTTCTCCTTTTTCCTTCAATTTTTCCCAGCATCACAGTCCTTTCTAATGAGTGTTCTCTTCACATTATGTGGCCAAAGTATTTGAGCTTCATCTTCAGTGTCTGTCCCTTCAATAAGCAATCAAGGTTGTAGAAAAAAAGGGACCCATGATGTAATCTAAGAGAAAGAGGATAAAATATAAATATTTGCTGATTAGAAGCCACTCCTTTATATCTTTTTCCTTTTTTTCATTCATTTCTTTCCTGTTTACTTATCACTTTTCTTTTACTTTACTTTTTCTTTAAATTTGTATTGTTTTTATTTTGCAAAACATCCTTATTTAATAATAATAATAAAATGCTGTCTCGTCAATTACAGACATCAAGAATCATGTGTATTACAACAAGGCATTTAGGAATGTCTCTTATTACCTAACTAGCCTACTTTAAGTAAGTGTTCATGCCTTTTCAAATATTACTTGAAATTCCCTTTTGTTTGGAATAATTTCAGTCTACCATATGATATAAAAAGCAATATTTTATAAAAGTATAAGATTTGTGAAAATTAAATGTGGAAAGCAGACAAAATTTACGGTTTTAACTTTTCCCCATTTTATTGTCAAACCGTAAGAAATAAATATATTAGGAATATGAGAACAACTGAGCTCAACTCGTATCAACCAGCTGTTCAAATATTGCTATATAGCATTTCAAGTGGGATGGGGAAAGAAGTAGAGACAAACTGTTGCCATAACTAACTTTTCTTTTGTGACAACTTATAATAAACTTAGACACAAAGAATTTCCTTCCATACTTCCTTTCTGATTCCACTTCTAACAAACATATGTAATTGGAATCTAAAGGAAAGGGAGATTGTAGGTTTTGTTTCCCAGCAAGATTTACTGGAAACCTAACCTATGATTTCCTGTGCTGATTGGTGTGAAAGGACACCTCAATTCAAGAGTCTCTGTGATGGAAACATGTAAAAGTTTGGGTTAACAGGAAGGAAAAGGATGAAGCAGTAATTTGCCAGTGGAAATAAATCAGTGACATTTTTGTGCAAATAGTTGCATCTAGAAGCGAAAAAGCAGTTAGAAATGATCACTAGAAAATATGAAAGCATGGTCTTCTTCCTTCCCAGTAAAAACTTGAAACAATCAGACTTCTCCTTTGAAACTAGTAATAAAATGGGCATTGTGACAGTGTCACAACTACTAAAGGCTCAGGTGCAATAATCACTCCACCCAAGTGACTGGGAATATTTCCATTAATCATGCTATATTGTTCCAACAAAGTCAACTTCAAAAGAAATACTAATAGTCTTCTAATGGAAGTAGAATCAAACCATAATCAAATATTTAATGTTTTAACTAAGTAAAAGGAGTTTATACAGTGCATGACCATATATCTCAACTCTCTTGAATTAGAACAAATACAGAGTTTGTATAAACCTAATGGCTTACTTTTATGAAAGATAACAGTTAAAGGTTACCTTTGAATTCTAGTTACTTAGAAACCAGAGTTATAAACTCCCAAAGGCTATGTAAACAGTGGTTATCCGCAATTCTGATAACAGAATTCATTCTTGTAGCACTGAAGAACACTTGTTTCCTGAATAATTTTTTTTTGATAAGCTTTAAGTTTTGAGTGCTACTATCATTTATCTGTTCATGACAATTTTATGTTTGTCATCTTAATACAACTATACTTTTTTCAACAGTCTGCTCACTTTTTAATTTAAGAAATTTTGTTTTTTGTTGAATCAAAACGTGATTGATATTTCATCTAATTATTTGTTCAGTCACACAGTCGTGTGTATTTTAACAGAAAAAATATCTTACTACTTATTAACTGATAGCAGATGGTGATAATTGCATAATTATATCTTGATTAAAGACTGGATTTTGTTTCTATATCACAATCCATTATCACAAATCTGAAATGTCCATTTTGGATAACAGGATCTAACACAAGCAACATAAAATTCATTTTTGATCCATTGGCAACCACTCTTATTAAACTGTTTTAACTTGCTTTGAATTTAACTAATTTTGCAATTTATTAAAGTTTAGTACTTTTACATTATTTATTTTACTCTTTGTTCTTTTGTTCCTCTTCCCTTTTACATTCTTGTTTCTGAAATCCATTAATAGCTATATTTCAAACTCTTCTTTCCAAATGTCATTTGATATACATCTTCTGGAGAGGTTCTGTGCTACTATCAGTGAAAGAACCCTTGTAACAAATTAGGTGATTGCCAAAAAGTTTGAGTCATGGTTATGTAGCTGAATCCTTTGTTAGTACAGTGGTACCTCACAAGACGAGTAACTCACAAGACGAGAAACTCTCAGGACAAGCAAAAAAATTTAATCAAATTTATTCCGCTAGATAAGCCGCGACTCATGAGATGAGAAAACTTCGTGCCATACCTTGTGCATCATCAGTAAGCATGCTCTGTATTTCCTGTTCAGGTAGCAACCCCGCATGAGAGTTCTGCCAACGCAGCAAGCGTGTGTGTGTGTTCTGCTGACTCTCCTCTCTCACGCAGTTTACTCCATTCCCATATGGGCAGCAGCACATGCGCGTGCATTCTGCCTAGGCTGCTGCATGGCGGCAAATCAACGTTCCTGATCACAATGAGCACCGTGCGATGAGCTCATGTGGGAAATCTCACAACGGAGCTCTCCTCTCTTGCTGCATAAACAGCATAAATTAAGTGAAGGGCATTCAAGAGAAAGAGCTCCCTGAGACTCCCCATTCAATCTCCAGGAAGTACTTTCCCCCTCCTCTCTTCTCCTCTCCTTTGCACAGGGATATTCTTAAAGCTGTACGTGCGCGCGCACACACACACAGAGAGAGAGAGAGAGAGAGAGCAGAAATTGTCCTTCTCCTTGCCCCAAATAAAGCAGAAATCCCCCCCGTCACTTCTCCACTCATAGTACGGAGGCCAGAAGAGCTTTCAAACTGCCTACGACACCCGGAAAAGCTGAGAGAAAAAAGGCCCTTTTAAAGTGACAGCAGCGGATCCTCCAAGCCAGCAAACATCAGGCCAGGACCTGCCTCGAAGCAGATCCGTAAGTGCTGGTTTGTTTGCTCTATTTCTGCTTTATATCATGTGTTAATCATGGTTACTTGTTTCAGATGTTAGGGACAATCATTTCTACATCAAAATTCCATTGAAAATGATTTTTTGGTGAATATTTTTGGGGACATGGAACAGATCGTCCGATTTTCTATTGTTTTCAATGGGAAACCTCGTTTCACTTTAAGAGCATTTCGCATTAAGAGCATTCTTCCGGAACGGATTAGTCTCGTCTTGTGAGGCACCACTGTAAGCAGAAAAGTACACTAATTCCAAAGAAAAGCCAAGTAATAATCATAGCCATCTAAACACCCTGGTATGATGTAAAGTAAAAACAGGCAAAGAGGGAATTAAAACACAAAAGGACTCTCCTAATTATTATGGCTGGCCTCAAAGTCAAGAAATTCAGGTGAATGAAGGTTAAGAATTTGAGGGCTGTCAGGAACCAAAGGAATTTCAAGCAATTCCAGAATGACAGGCTAAGTCACAAGCCAGCCATAAGTAATGCAACGAGCTCATCCGAGAACAAATAATGTTACCTTTTTATCTTATAAAATAATAATGGGTGCATTGTTTCTGATAACATTCAGCTTGCCAAGATTTAGGGTTTTAAGGCTGTAATTTGTTTCATCTGTACTTGCAAACAGCTTTTTAGTCTTAGCGGTATCAATTCCATGGTGAAACAGAGGAGAGAGGGATACTATTTTTGCTTTTGCTTTTACAAAAAGAAAAAAGCCTCAAGCAATTAAACGTATAGACATATCTTCCAGGGAAATCCTATGAGAAAGACCATTGAGACAGGAAAAGATAGATTTTGTATATTTATTCCCAAATAAACTTTGTCAGCTGAGGGAAGCTATACGATGGATCTCATGGTACTCTAAGATAGAACAAATCCTTCCTATATTTTCTCCTAGACCAGGCTCTAAAGGGAGAACATGTGTCCACCTGCTACTCGTATGTATGTATGTATTTATCTATCATATTTATATATCCTCTACCCAGGCCCACTATCTGCTTCTTTGTGCTGAGAAAGAATGACCCTATAATTTTGGAGAAAGAGTAGAGGCAGGTGGTCATCTCAGCCCCACTCTGCCATTTCTTGAGTTTATAACACCACACCTAACCTTACCTAATTATTTAGAGAGTCCACTTTGTGCCAAGCAGCTAAGCAGTCAAAATGCCGCTCTCACCATAACTGAAACAGTTTCCTAAAGTAGTGCTCCTATAATTCAGCTTCTCAGAATCAAGATAGGTGACTATCTTGGAGGTAACTGCTTTGAACAAAAGGCCAAACCTGTCTGCCCCATTCCCATAATAAAGAAGAAAAACCCATCAATAGGCTAACAAGCCTTGTAGTGACTCTTACTGACAGTTGACAATAAATGGATTATATTGCTTGATTTGGCAGCCTTAAGTCATCTGAAAAGATAGTTTGTTAGTAGATTTATGAATCAAAAGTGTATAGCCTCAAGCTTCTTTGCATGGCAAACTGACTATCCATTCAAATCTTAAGGACATTCACCTATAATCTCAAATATGCAAATCTAGTTACTGTTACTCTGTTGTAAAAGATATTCTATGCACATGACTTCAAAAATAGGCTTTAAAACTAACTTCTAGTTAGTGATGCAATAATAAGGGCAAGTATGATGCTAAGCTGCACAGGACAGTATACAAGTTTAACCCTTGCAGCATTTGAGGGAGGCATATAAAGTCATAGAAGAAAATGGTAAGTTTGAAAGCAGAGCGAGGATCTTAATGAGGTACACTACAGGTGAAGCCCAGCCTTCTAGCTACTAATAACTTTTTAAACCATTATCTTTGCCAGTGCAGATAAAACGATAAGTCTTAATCTCTTTTAAAGACAAAAGATGTTTAGTTTTTAAGATGTGAAATAAAATAGGGAGAGGAGAAGACTTGTATGTAACCGGGAAGAGTTATTCCAACTTTTCCAAAGTTTATAAAAGATTAACATGTGTAGAGTTGGAACAGCTGTTTAAATTATCTCTTAGAAACTCTTGGAAGTGTACACTGTGTGGCATAACTTATTTTTAAATGAGAGATAATAGAGAAAACCCACTTCATTGCCTCTATCCTATGGAAGACAGTTCCTCCATAGATAATTATTTTTATTTTATTTTACACACATATTTTTATGCCGCCAATTTCCGAAGACTCTTGGCGGCTTACATAGGTTAGTTTATCTATACAGTTTGTGTAATCTAATCCCCCCCCCACCCGCTGGCTGGTGTGATGTTGCTTCCGGGGATCTCCGTTTCTCAGGAAAAAAAAAGGTTTGCAAGCCTTTTTTCGTTCAGTGCTTTACAAGTTGCCTTATGGGGAAAGAAGTGGACTTAAAAGAAATAAACCCTTAAGTAAAAGTTCATATATGTTTATACACATGCACAAATATACACATCTATATAGGCATGAGAATCCCTACAATTTATTATTATTGCATTGTTTTTCTTTTTCTCTTTTTGTTATTCTTTTATGATTTTATTTTTCCAATCTGTTCTATTTTATTAAGTAAATAAACCAAATATAGGGAAAGAAGTAGACTTAAAAGAGGTAGTGCTGTCATCCCAAACAGTCCCACTTTTTCTCCTTGTCTAGGAATCTTCCCAGTTTCACTTGGGTATCATTTAGATCAATTTTGCATTCTTAGATACTGTGGACACTGCTATTTTGCTGGAAATAAGTGAGAACATAATATCCTAATTCACTACAGCAAAGAGGGACTGCTGAGTTGGGATTGCAGCTTCCACAATTCTCAGTAAGCATGATGAAAGGAAAGAATCATCCTAGAAACCAGGAGATGGCACCAAGTTAGCTGAGTGACCTTGGGCCAGTTTCCCTCTCACAGCCCTAGAAAACAATGGCAAACCAATTCCAAAATAATTGCCAAGAAAACTACATGGACTTTTCTTCCGGTATGGCAGGAATCAAAACTGTCTTGAAGACATCTAAAATGATAAAAGACTAGGAATTCTAGGATCTACAATTCCAGCATATCTGGAAATCAGTTTGGGGAAATTGCCCTGTTGTTTTATCAAGCTTTTGCTTGTCTTCTAAATGCAGTTTTTTGTCTTTACTGCAGGGACAGCTGCTGTTTTTTTCTCTTCTCAACAGAGTTCATAACCATTCTTAGCAGACATATTCCATAATATATAATGCATCCAAGAGTTCCTACAACTCACTGGAGGAGTTGTTTGTTAGCTACACTTTAGTTTAACAGGAAATACTCATTTTAGAATGCAAGTGCTCCATAGAATATCATAGGCATTACTTAGTTCAGAACAGTTTCAGGTTCCACAACACAGTTCAGAAAGAACTATTCTTTCACAGAACAAGCAAACTTACTTTGGAATAACCAGTTATATTATTAGCAGCCCAGAGATCTTTTGCTAGCAACTTACAAACACATTAAATGTTATCAAGACAATGGGGAGGAAATTAATGTAAGGTTAATTGCCAGTAGGGGTATAGATTAGAGAAAAAGGACATAATAATAAGTTTGTCTTAGCATTAACCCCACTGGCAAACAGACTAGGGAAATCAGAAAATTTTGACTGGCAAGAGTGCAAAATCATTTTGATATGCCTGGAGGATTTCTATTCAAAATATATATTTGAGCATTCAAAACACAAGAGAACTGGCAAGAGTAAAACTATTTTTTGGAAATTTACTATTACAGTTTTCATGGTCATATATAAAATAAGAATTTGAGAACTTCTAACAGAAACCTTTGAGGTTATATTTAAGTTGTCAGACTGGCAGGCCTGTGTTTTGACTGAAAATAGAAGAGTTTCTGAAATGTAATAGCTATCTTGATGCTGGCAACTTTTGAAGTGTTAGGAGAAAAAAAAGAGAAAAAAGAAGAGAGAGGTGAACCTGTTCTATTTTAAAATGCTGCCCACTCAGTTGCACCCCCAAAACATCACATTTATTTTGAACAAATGGGGATCCTGGTTGAGGACAGTCTTCCTTCACTTACCTGTAGTTTTAAATGGAATGTGGCTCCATTATAAGCAAATGGATTTGAGAGGCCTGGTTATTTTCCTTTCTCCAAAATGACATGATTGCAATACCTTGGTGCTTATAGCCTCAGGTTACACATTCTGAGATTATACCAAGACAAGATGACCTAGCTTTGGTGTCTAGTCTTTACTGCTTTTCTCCTTCATAGAATTAAGAATCTGGCCTATGCACACAGAGTATAAACATACACCAAAGGCTGCCAGGGAAACAGATAGTAACCTGTGTGTGCGCGCGCATGTGTGCATATGTATACACATCTGCTGTATGGAGGAAGGACATTGTTTACCCTCAAGCTTGCTGTCAGCCTTCTCTTCTGCATTATGAACCTCTCTCTGCTCAGCTTGGGCTGGACCAAACTTCTCTGGAGAAAGTACTGTGTCTCTTTTATCATCTGAAAAGAAGAAATGGACAAATATTTCTGGATGGAGCAAAGAAAATGACAGATGTTCTCTGCCCCTGCCCCCTCCATTCTCTTTGCAGTTTCTATCCAACTTGATTGCCAAAGAAAAAGTCATAAAAAATATTTAACAGCATTATAGCCTGCTGGCAAGAAACCACTGCTAACTGTCTAAGCCTATTAAAATGCAAGCCCTAACCTTAGAGAGCTACGCAATGGGACACTTATGCAATGTGGCACCTGTCAAGATCTGGCTCTGAATCCCTAATGAGCAGAATGATGTAGCACCTAATGCTTAGCAAGAAGTGAACAATTGCATAAGAGGATCTACCACTACTAATAATTCAGTGCACCCCCTTTCCCAAGCAGTGACTGAAACAGTTCTTCAGTGGTACCTATCAAAATAAAAACTGTGATTTAAGTCAAAGCAAGCAGGAGCCTGGGAATTCATCACTGTTAAGATCTTACATTTCCTCTTACACATATTTTTTAAAAGTGCAACCAAAGCCATTCATAATTATTTTGCCTGGGATATTTATATTTAACTGACATTGTTTTATTGGAGAAATAGGTTTCTTTCTTTCACTAAAAGCTAGGATGTGACTGTGTGGGAGAAAATATCGGCACAAGACGGACACTGTAAATAACTAGATAAAAGCCTTGTGGCAAAGAAACAGCTGTGAACAGGGCAGGTCAATACAGTAGAGAAGACAGAGCTAGGAATTTTGTCACCTGAAAAGCCCAGCTAAGACTTCAGCAGTTCAGGCTGGGTGTAGCTTTAAGTTATCTCTGCAGTTCTTCCAGGAGCTCTATGGCACAAACCAATTTCTATAATAATCTATGTCAAGTGCATAAAATATAAAATCTCAGAAAACCAAGTTATAAATAAAACTGTCCTGGAACCAAAAACAGCAGAAAAAAAGTACATACGTGTTTCATTCTCCTTCTTTATGGATTTTACTCTTTCTTTGCCATGTTCAGCTACTTGCAAGTTGGCACTGTTCTTCCCACCCACAGCTTTGTCTCTCTTCTCATTCTGCTTTTCTAGATGATCATCTCTGTAAGGAGGCTGATCATCCTTGTGCGCAACCACCTCTGGCACTGGCTTGGGGTCTTTTATGGGCTGGTCTTCTAACTTTTTCTGGCCATTATCTTCATCTGCTTGTTTAGGAGCAACTTTAAGCTCTTCTTTCTCTATCACATGATTGTTCTCTACCAGGACATCCTTGTCTGCTAGGGGGTGATTCTGTTCAGGTTCCTCCTGGTCCTGATCCTCGTCCACTGCTACCCCATCACGTGGTACTGGTGGCTCATGGCGATGAGCTTCTCCTACAGGCTGTGCAATGCCTATTTGAAAAAAGATACAGACTGTCAACCAAAAAAAAAGTAAACTATCAGCCAAGAATAGAAAGCTCCATGTTTGGTGAAATACAATTCATGCATGTTCATATTGTGGTTACTACAATGCTCTGTGACTGTGGGAGAACGAGGGGCTGAGCCAGGAGTGAAGAGGGAGATCTGTTGGAATCTCTGTGCATGCACAAATGCCAAAGGTCCAAC
This sequence comes from Acrochordus granulatus, assembly GCA_032468055.1. NCBI lineage: Eukaryota > Metazoa > Chordata > Lepidosauria > Squamata > Acrochordidae > Acrochordus > Acrochordus granulatus. The sequence continues at coordinate 908,817 of JANHZU010002427.1, read as the reverse complement.
CCCTTGTGAGACCATTATTCATATCTGGGAAGTCCAGGTGTTGGGCTGGCAGTTGGAGAAATCCTTGTGACCCTGTAATTTCAATAAATCATGTATATTAGAACTAAGCTGTCCCAGCCTGTTTCTTCAAGTTTAACAGTGACCAAATACATGAGAACTAAAAATGGCAAGTTGTAGATCTGTTGCTTATCTGCCTTCAATGTTTCTGGCTGCTATTACTCTTTCCAGTTCTAATTCTACAATACCTTGATCAGGCCGGTCCAGTTGTACCTCCTCTTTTGGTTTCTCATTCTCTTCTCTCTTCGGCATATCCATGGGAACTTTGATTTGTGGCTGTTCCACCTCTTCTTTCTCATTCTCTAATTTGGGTCTGTCACGATTATCAGCCACTTCTTGAACTGCTGGGTCTTGATCTAAAAAGCATGGTTAGAAATGGTTAAGGAAACAGATTGTCCAGCACACAACCAAGCTCCCCATTTCTCCTGTGGCTAATCTCCTGTTGTTTTCTGTTTTTTCAATAAAGTGCAGCTGCCATGGAAAATGGGTTGTTCATTTGATGGCATCCGTTGTGCTTGGGAAAAGGCAACCTTCCGTTCTACCCTGTGCCATCTTCCCCATCTACACACCACCATACTGCCATTTCCTCCAAAAGGGGAAGGAGAAATATGAGTGACGAAGACTGAAGAAGCCGCTTAGAAAAGCAGCGAAATGTCTCGAACCAACAAGAAACAAAGTCCAGTTGCCATGACTCAACCTCCAGACAATTCTATCTGGTTGACTGAGAATCTTCATCGACTTTTTAAACGTCAGAAGTGACACTAAGATCCGACTCTCCTTATGATCAAATTAACAGCCTTTCTCTCACACTCTCTCTGAAACACGCATACAGTTCCATTTTATAGTACAAGAGAGAAGTTAGGAAATGTAATCACAGATCTATGAACGCACACGCGTGCAAATAATTGTGCTGGGTTATTGGCACACGCAGAATGCTGCTGTTCTGGATATGTGGACACTAGATGGCAGCATCACTCTTGCTCATTTACATGCTAAGCATGACAAGCGGCGGCGGTCGGTGAAGACGCTTTGGACAGCCAAGGGAATTTCCCTGCTGGAGCTTGCAGCCAGGAGGAAACAAACTAAGGACTCGGTTTACAACAGAAGTGAAAGAGGTGGGAGCAAAGAGAACTTCCCAGGAGGGAGAAAAACCAAGAAAGACAGGGAGAGCGCAGAAAGGAGGCAGCTGAAGGCTGTCTGGGGCCTGTTTATGAGGGCCTCTTGCTGTAGGAATTGCCAGCATCTCTCAGTGCTTGCAGATGCTGTACAGGCAAACCACCCTGCTAAAAACAGAATTAATAGGAGGAGGGTGCCATATGAGAGGCTTCGGGCTTTCCCAATTATGCCTCCACTTTAGAGCCTGGCATTGCTGTCTGCAGGAAAGCAGCCTGCAGTTAAGCAGGAAGGGTGACAGTCCCACTCCTGGGTTTTGAAATCCTGAGGTGGATAGGGCAGATCTCATCTCCAGCTGCTTTACGGAATAAACAGTAAAGAATGCATTCAACCTCTCCACCATCCAGCCAAAGGTACTCATCTTGAAACTCATTTTTAAAAAGAATGAATAAATAAGAACACAAAGACTAAATCTGCCATTATCAGGAGCCTACGTTGTGAAAGAACCTGAGGAATTAGGTTTAGGAGGGGGAACAGCGTAGCTCAGACTGTTCCCTCACTTCTGGCAGCTGAGGTCACACCAAGCATTTCTGGCAGAGTTGAAGTCTGAAATAATCATTCTCACACGTATGTGAACACCCTTTCCCATCCTGTCCCATTTTCATTCTCAACTCTTTGTGAGCATTAACTTTGCTTCCGCCCACGCACCTTCCAAGTGGGGCAGATGATCTCTAGCAGGTACACAAGGTAGTCTGGTGCTAAGAACAGAAACACAGTAGGGAGAATACAGGAGTACTTGACTTCACCCAGCTGCCTGAGCATTGTTAGGGAGAGCAAACGCAAGAGAAGAACTACAGCCAAGGTCCTGTTCCTAAGCCAAGTTGGCTCCATGTTCCAGAGAGCCCTTGGGAGAGATGCTGTCCATTCATTCAAGCTGCTTCCTTCTCACTCCTCGCTCGCTCCTTCTCTGGCCCCAGTTCCCAACTCAGTCTAAAAGAGTACAATGTTACTCCATTTTGGGGGCTCCAGCCTTCCCTAACCTGGGCTCTTGCTATGTATTAGGATTTCAACTCCCAGAATTCTCAACAATGGCTTTTCTGGCTGGGAAATGCTGAAATCCATACATCTGGAGAGAATCCAGATTAGGGTAGGCTGGTTTAGTCATCAGATGCTCAGTTTAGCTGGGCCAATGGTCAACAAGGAACAGATGAATGATCAATCTCAAGCTACAGCCCAACCTGTCAGGTTGAGGAAGTGGATGGGAGCAAACATTACCAAGCTTTGGGTTTCTAAAACTGCTTGAATGTGGTCTGGGGCCGCAACTAAACTAGAACCCCACAGCCCTGTGGGATATTTTCAGATTATCAAAGCACTGGGACAGGACACTGAATTACAGTGACTGTACAGACTTTTCCATACTTGCAAGCTAAACTGACTGACTTATAAGCAATTGTATTTGGACACTAGGATTGTCTGACCACCCTGATATTAAAGGGATAACCAATATTTCCAGAAATGCAAGAGAAGCAAATACAAGGCAATGTCTCTATTTTGTCTTTTGCAAAAATTTTCTCAGTCTTCTGCTGAAATTAGTGTGACCTGCTGTCCCTGGAGGAGTATGTTGGCGCTGTTGCAATTTCAATGGCATCTAATCTAAATGAATTGTGAAAAAGAAGTTAGCGGACCCTGCCAAGCAGGAATAACACTAAAGAAAAACATACACAATTGTGAAAAAGAAGTGTGACAGTGTAGGCTTAGGGCATGGTGTGGCTGATTGCTGAAAGTTATTTGGATAACTTTTCCCTAAAGCATAGTGGCTTTTGAATGCTGGATTTGATGCTAAATATATGTTAAATCTGATTTCTTGGCAATTATAGTAGGGTCATTCTTTACCCTACTATAAGATTCAAGAAATGAAGTAAGAAAACTTGTCTCATACATTCACTCACCAGGGTATCAAGTGCTGCAGATCAGATCCCTTCCATGCCTTAAGCTCCAAATTCTTCAGAGAAAATGTGGGCAGAATCTGTAGGGGCTCTGCTTAATGTCTTTACACCTGGGAGCACTTATGTGGCAATATAAGGATATGATGCATTTTGTTTTAAAAATGAAATAATTGTGTTTCCATTATCCTTGCTAGACAGACTGCTGAGTCCTGTCCATACAATTTGGATACAGGGACTTAGAGACCATGTAGAAGTGGGCACCCTACAGCCCTTGGGCTCTTTATGGAATATTTCTAAAGTTCTCAGAACTCAGCAATATCAGCAACAAAATGATAATTTTCAATAGGGCATATTGAAACCATGAAGTTTTCAAACACAATGGTGTATGATTTCCTTTCAATGGGCCACACAGGAAAATAAATCCAGTATGAAGCAGTACCTCTAACGA
>JANHZU010002427.1:884166-898120 GCA_032468055.1 Acrochordus granulatus | reverse complement strand
AGAAATAGAGCAAACTAACCAGCACTTACGGATCTGCTTCAAGGCAGGTTCTGGCCTCGGCTGCTGCTTGCTGGCTCGGAGGATCCGCTGCTGTCACTTTAAAAGGGCTTTTTTCCTCAGCTTTTCTGGGCATCGTGGGCAGTTTGGAAATGTTTCTTGCCTCAGAGAAGTGACATAGGGGAATTTCTGCTTTATTTGGGCAAGGACAAGGACAATTTCTGCTTTAGTGTCTGTGTGTGTGTACACGCGTGTGCGCATGCTTTCAGAATATCCCAGAGATGAAGGGAGGGGGAGGGGACTTCCTGGAGATTGAATCTGGAGTCTGAAGTCTCAGGAGTCTATCTTTTGAATGCCTTTCACTTAATTTACGCTGTTTACACAGAGAGAGAGGAGAGCTCCGTTGTGAGATTTCCCATGTGTTTACACAGAGAGAGAGGAGAGCTCCGTTGTAAGATTTCCCACGTGAGCTCATCACACAGTGCTCATTGCGATCAGGAACGTCGACCTGCCGCCATGCAGCAGCGTAGGCAGAACGCACGTGCGTGCGTCACCATCCATATGGGAATGAAATAAACTGCACATGGCAGAGTCGGCAGAACATGTGCACGCATTTGCCATGTCGGCAGAACTTTCACGTGGAGTTGCTGCTTGAACGAGAAATACAGAGCATGCTGACTGATGACGCGCAAGTTATTGTGCGAAGTTTGCTTGTCATGTGAGTCGTAGCTCGTCTAGCAGAATAAATTTTATTAATTTTTTTGGCTCGTCCTGCGAGTTTTACGTCTTGTGAGTTACTCGTCTTGTGAGGTATCACTGTATAGTGCAGCCTACTCATGTCATTTTTTTAAATAGTCTCACTGATGCTTCAATGAATGCTTTGCTTAGGTCAAGTGATAATGTGTTGATTGCATTCCTCCGGTCAACTGAAGTAGTTACTCTTACCAGAAAAGAATCAGTTTGGTTTGGCATGATTAATTCTTCATAAATCCAAGTGGGCTCTTGACAAATATTGTATTCTTTTTTAAATATTCAATATCATTTTTCCCAGAATATTGCTGTGTATCAGTGTCAAATAGATTAGTCTGTAAATTACCCGGGTTCTCTATCTTCCCCTGTGGTAAGATAGAAATATTTCTGTTCTCTAATACTCTGCCACTCTTGTCCTCTGATTTCAGATGAATCCATAACCTCATTCAAGGTTCTTTGATATAATTGGTTTGTTTTCATGCCTTAAACTTATTCACGATAACTGAGTACTCTCTAATTATTTATATTAGGTTGCCACTCCCTTCTTTTGTTAAATTTTCTAAAGTTCCATTTGAAAAGAATATTTCTTTTGGGAAAAGACCAAAGCAAATAGGTGCTAAAGATTTGCCTTTTCTATCTTAACTTTTACTGTCCTATCAAGTTCTCCTTTGCCCACCATTTCTCTTATTACTGACTTAGTTAACATGCTTTTTTTTTTGTTTTTAACTTTCCTAAATTTTTTGGTCCTTTAGCTTTTCTGGCTTTTACTCTATAGTTGTATAGCCATGTTTCGTTTCTTAAGCATATCTCTTTTAATTTGTAGCTCAATTGAAAGCTCTTTGAGTATCCAAATCAATGTTGTTAGCTGCTCTGTTTCCTTATTTATTTTCCTTATTCATTCTTATTCTGTTTCCTTATTCATTCCTTAGTGGAATGGTTTGTAATTGCACTTCCAGTATGCTATTTTTGAGAAGTTCCCATTCCCAATAATGCTTTGCTCTGAGAATTCTGTCCATGGGATCATGCCATGTGCTTCTTTAAACTTATTAAAGCTGGATCTTCTGAAATGTAGTAAACATAAAACTTACACCCAAAGTTCCCACTACTTTTACCTCTTCAGTCAGTTATTCTTGTTGATAAAAATAGAACTTCTTGTCCTCTTGTCTTTTGTTAATCGCCTTGAAAATGTTCACTGAGGACTTATTGTGTATTTTCTCCCTGAAATTTATGTGATCTGATCCCAGACAGCATTACCAGATCTTCTATTTGGCTTATCAGTCTATATCGCATTTCTACAATAATCACAACTCTGTAATTTCTTCTTCCTTGTATTACTCCCTGAATATCCCAACTGGATCATCATGGTCAAATTTCTGAATCTTAATCAATTAGTACACATCCTTCACATATAATGCCGCTTCTTCTCCCCTTTGAATCAACACTGTTTATGTCCAATAGCTATACAAGCTATAATATATATAATAAAAATTATGCTGCTAGGAATATATTATAATATAAAATACTATATCAGTATATTAAATAAAGTTACAAAAAGCAGAATTCCTACATCAGAATGTTACCTTTTTCATGCTTGTTTTGTTTATTCTTCCTTCAAGGCAGCATAATACTAGTGTTAATCCAAACTGTCTGATTATTCTTTAAAAGATACTTTTTAAAAAATGTCATTCAGTATAAAAGAACCAAATCTACATATTCTTGTTGAGATCAGATGGATATTGCTCAGTTTTGTAAAACAGATAGAAGTACAGTGGTGCCTCACAAGACGAGATTAATCCGTTCCGGAAGAACACTCTTTGCGCGAAATGCTTGTAAAGAGAAATGCAGTTTCCCATAGGAAACAATGGAAAGTCAGATAATCCATTCCATTCACCAAAAATAATTTTCAATGGAATTTGAGGTAGAAATGATTGTCCCTAACATCTGAAACAAGTAACCAGGATTAACACATGATATAAAGCAGAAATAGAGCAAATGAACCAGCACTTATGGATCTGCTTTGAGGCAGCTTCTGGCCTCAGCTGCTGCTGGCTGGCTCGGAGGATCTGCTGCTGCCACTTTAAAAGGGCCTTTTTACTCTCAGCTTTTCCGGGAGTTGTGGGCGGTTTGGAAGTGCTTCTTCCCTCCGTACTATGAGGGGAGAAGCGATGAGGGGGGATTTCTGCTTTATTTGGTGCACACACAGCTTTAAGAATATCCCAGCCCGAAGGAGAGGAGGGGGAGGGGACTTCCTGGAGATTGAATCGGGAGTCTCCGGATTTCTCTCCCTTGAATGCCTTTCACTTAATTTACGCTGTGTACGTAGCGAGAGAGGAGAGCTCTGTTGTGAGATTTTCCTGAGCTGATCGCACGGTGCTCATTGAGATCAGGAATGTCGACCTGCCGCCATGCAGCAACGTAGGCAGAACGCACATGCATGTGCTGCTGCCCGTATGGGAATGGAGTAAACTGCGCGAGAGGAGAGTCGGCAGAATGCGCGCGCTTGCTGAGTCAGCAGAACTCTTGTGTGGAGTTGCTGTCTGCAACAATGAAGTAAAGCATGAGGTAAGAGTCGGCAGAACGCGTGCGTGTGCTTGCTGCGTTGGCAGAACTCTTGCGCGGAGTTGCCTGAACGGGAAATACAGAGTGTGCTTACTGATGATGTGCAAGTTTGGCACAAAGTTTCCTCATCTAGTGAGTCGTGGCTCGTCTAGCGGAATAGTTTTGATTACATTTTTTTGCTCATCCTGTGAGTTTCTCATCTTGTAAGTTACTCGTCTTGTGAGTTACCACTGTATAGAAAATATCCTTTTCCATTCATAATCTGTCTGTTCCTCTGTAATTCTCAGTAAATTTTGTTTCTTTAGATACTGATTTTCTTCGAAAGGTCACTCCTTTTATACAAGTTGTAATAATATTGATGAGATCCTTTTTGTATAACATTGTCTATTAAATCTTCCTCTTCTAATTTCAATATCATGAAAGGATGTTTAGGAGAAAACCAGGAGAGAAAAGAACTTCTAGGCTTGATTCTTCTTGATCACAAAATGCCCAGATTAGCATGTACCCAAAGGTATCATGGTCCTTAACTTGTAGCATATGTCTAGCCCAGTGGGTATTGTTCACCAAGCTCTGATTTATCTTGCTAATACAAACAACTGAATACATTTATCTGTGAACATGAATTGTCAAGGAAATAATACAGACAATATGCTGACTCATGTGAGTTTCTATATTTTGGTTGGCCTGAAAAACATGAATGAATGGTATTAGTAATGTGAGAGAGATTCAAACAGTTGTTTTAGTTTTACGTGGAATATTGTTTGATCTTCAAAACTAAAAAAGCTTGTCTTAAATGTTAGACAGTGATGGCCTAGAAATAAAGCTGATAAATAAAATTTTGATGTTAAAATGTATAGGTAAATGTTTCCCCTGCCAGTTGTGTTTGACTCTAGGGATGCTTATCGTTTCATAGCTGAAAAGCTAGTGTTGTCCAAAGATACTTCCGTGGTCATGTGACAGCCTGATTATACAACAAAACGCATGGAACACTGTTATCTTCCCACCAATATAGACAGTACCTATTTATCTACTTGCATTTTGCATGTTTTCAAACTGCTAGATTGGCAGGAGTTGAGGCAAATAACGGGAGCTCACTCCATTACATGGTACCTGGGTCTCAAACTTGGGCTGCCGACCATCTGGCCAACAAGCATAGTGTCTTAATCACTAGCCATCGCACCACCTATTAAAATGCATATCAATGTGTAAAGATGGTAGCAGGATGATTACATAGTTCCCTCTCCAAAGGAACAAGTATAACTTGCCTTCCTTCAATACAGCAAGCTTGTTTAATCCAAAAATGGATAAAAAGTTCAGGCTTGAAAGCCATATCATAAATAAAGCATGATCTAGAAGGAATATTATTTATTTGTATACTTCACTTGCACATAATTAACAATTTACATATTCATTTATTAACCTGAAAAATATCCAACTGCCATGACTGTACAGGCCACATGCTGGTTTTAATATTTTAATTTGCCACTTTTGACTGAAATACTGAAAATCACAATATGTTTATTTGCAAATGGTTTTGTATATTTATTTCAATGGAGTCAAATTTTTATTCATGTTCTTTTTTTTGACAATAATTTTATTAAAGTTTTCAAATATAAAAATAAAAGACTAGTACAAATGAAGGAAAATATAAAAAGTAAAGAAAAAATGTTCTAGAGAAAGAAAAAAGAAAAGGACTTCCAGGGACAGCAATGGCAGCCTGAAAATTTTTGTGGAAATAGAAGTTGGTAAATGGATTGGCTCTTCAGAATTCCTCTTTGCATTAGGAAGAGAACAAGGATAACATAAAAGTTTGCTCCACATAGAATCCCATCACACAGAAATTGTAAAACAGCAATCTCTGGTTTGCTGAATCTCCCAGGTTTGAGAACTCTGGGAGCCAGGAAAAAATAATCTTGCCTAAGCCGGAGTTCAGCACCTTTCAGAGACATGATGTTCACCTATTCCTCTTTTAACTACTTTAGGAAGCTGCTTGTTATTAACTTCTTTCAAGTTGAGAACCTTCAAAAGGGCAAACTTTATTCTGTTTGCAGGAAAATCTCCTTCTACCCTGAATGAAACAAGCTGTAATGTAAGTTTATGGATTAAAAAGAAAAGCTTTACGTTTTAGAGAACAACAAAAGCGGACTAGAAAGTGGATTTTGGAAAGTTAAGGGGCTAGATGGACTTGAAATAATATTCCTGTGTGATTGTCAGGCATGAAAGACCAGAGCCCAGACAGTGAGGTTCAAGCTAGCAGATTTACTGGTTCTGCATAATTACAAGAACTTGCCCAACTGGCCGTTGAACATCTGCAACTCTAAAATAAAGTTCAACACCCTCCGAAGAGGTTGGGCTCATACCGTTTAAGAATGTAGAGCTTCAAGACTGATTCCCTGCTTCGTACCTCCTCCCCCTGGCTCTGCCCTTCCTTCTCCCACAGGGGTTTTTAAAAAAAGTTACAAAAGAATATATAAAATTTTGAAATTAATTGTTAAGAAATGTGAGAAAGTTTTGTTGATTGGAAAATAAACAGATGATAAGAAGGGACTTAAAGGCTGACTACAGGGAACCAGAGAAAACAATTAAAACATTAAATGATTTTAAAAAGAGATCTTTTAATCCAACGGAGCTATACTATTTGTCTACAGAAGAAATTATGACTGGGAATGATGTCCTCAGTAGTTACTTAGAAAATTGTTTGATACCATAGCAGAGGGTATAGAAGAAAACAGTTTTTTTTCAATAAAATAGAGAGTAAGACTGATTGAATGTGAATTTGGAGTTTTAAAAAATGCTTCTGTATTGTGGAAAAAGATTCTGTGGATCTGGAAATTTATTTTTAATTGATGGGTTTTAAAATATTGGGGTATAAGAGTAATACGGAAAAGATGTTAAAATGGATATACAAAGGAAACCAAGTGATGTCTTCATAATTAAAGGGGACACACAAATAATAAATAAGAATTATTTGGAAAGCCTTCTTATTTCAGATTCACAAAAAGAATGTGTGAAATCAAGGAAACTGTTTCTGAGAGGAGACAAAGAGAAATTATTGAAACTGTTCCTGAAAGGAGACAAAAAGAAAATGATAAGAAATCAACTTGTGTACTTTACCTGCTGGGATTAAAACTTTTTAAAATAAACAGAAGGTCTTGAAATAAATCTATCTGATCAGAGTTGAAATATATATGCTGTGGTTTCTGGTAACTACTAATAGGATTTCCTCTTGACCACAATTGAATGATAAGGCTTTAAGGATCTGTTTACAAGTAGAGAGAGATTTCTTTTGCTTTATTTCTTTTAGAGAATATGTTTGGATTACAAAACGGATTTTTTGGGTTTAAATTTATATATATATATATGTGTGTTAATATTTCTCATAGCTCTTAATAGATTTTTGATGATTAGGACTGAATGATGAGTTTTCACAATTTAACTTGATCAGGGATAAGATATGGGAAATATTTTTTTAACTGAAATACTAGAAAGGGGTGAAGTTACTGAAATTGTTTATAGTTGTTACTATGTGGAGGGAGGGAGGAAATCACCTTTTATATACCTTTATTTATTTTCAAATGTATTTATTGCATTGTTATATTAAACAAGATCAAGTTTCACTTATTCTGATTATACATTTGCTCTTTTTTTAAAAAAAAGGAAAGATTAGAGGTTAAATTGTTAAATCTCCAGTAGAGATTTAACAATTTAAAGAGCTGGTGTAGGCACACAAAATTAAAGCATAAAGAGTATCTTGAACAACTCAGTACTCTTAAACTACCACATTAAATTGAAATCCTTCTAGTAAATACTAAATTGTATGGATTATATCAGAGGAGAATATCTGGTGCTTACAAGCAGTGTATCTGATCAAGTGATATATAAAAACTTAGACTTGCAATAAACCAAAGAATGAATTTTGCTGGCAAGGGTGCCAACATTTCAGAAATGTCCCAGGCTATAAGCAAGAATACAACTAAATGACTCTAGAAAATATAATAAACTCTTAATTTGTCTACTTTCATTTTTATGCAGATACTTCACAGCTTGAGGATAAAAAAAATCTGGTCAATGGGAAAAAATAGATGAAAGCATGGAGAAGAAACTCTTGAACCAAGGAATTTTGGGTAGGTAGCTGACAGTGGTTTGTGATGATCTGTGAGCAAGAACTGCAGATTTGCCTGGTCATGCTTCCATCAACAGCCTCAGGCATCAAATAACAAGCAACGAGATATCTTTGTCAAACTAAAACTATGTGCAACTCAACCACATTTAATAAAAAAGAGAAACTAAGAAAGGAAAAGAAAGCTTTCATAAATTTATATAAACCTTTGTATATGGTCAATGAATTGTGGCTGAAATCTTAAAAACTATATCACTAGTTTTATTTTTGTGCCTCAAGTCAGTGTTAACTCCTGGTAACTGCTTGGGCAACTCCCTGCAGTTTCCTTGGCAAGACTTCAGAAGTAGTTTGCCAATGCTTCTTTCCTAGGGTTGACAGCGAGTGACTGGATTAAGGTCACTCCGAGGGCTTCATGACTGAGGCAGGACTAGAACTCACAGTCTTCCACTTCTAGCCTGGTGCATTAAACACTACACCAGAGAAGTAAAAATAGCATTGTTTTGGCTAGCAGCACCCTTTATAGAAGGGCCTGAATAGTGTTCTCTGTAGACATCACAGAGATTTTTTGATGACAAGCACTCTTAAAGGATGATATAATGTGCAATCTCTCCTACTAAAAATCTAGTAACGGTAAAGGGTTCCCCTGCCAGTCATGGCAGACTTGAGGGGACGGTGCTCATCTCTGTCTCATAGCTGAAGAGCCAGGATTGTTCAAAGATGCTTCCGTGGTCATGTTAAAAAATCTAACTGTAATCTTAATACCCAACGAAAAAAAATGAGGGGGGAAAATGAAATGACAATCATCATATTATCTTTCCAAAAAATATTGTTTTTACTGCTTCAAAAATGCAATCCTATGACATGGACTGGAGTGCAACTATATTTAATGGAATTTATTTAGCATTGCAGCAGAGTTTACCAAGATCATGTCACATACCTGAAATTTTAGCAGAGTCCTGTTCCTTGTTTATATCTCTAGGCAGATTGTCTGGTTCTACAACTTCCATTTTTGCTGGAATCTCTTGAGTTGCTGATAAAGTTGTGTAGGTGCTGATAATTAATACTCCCAGACCAATCCATAGTATGATCTGTGCAACAAAAGTTCAGAATCTTGAATGCAGGAATAGACAATTCCTAGCTTCAAGGGCCCATAAAGTCCCCAGACTTCTTTTCGTGGCCTCAGGGCCCTTCCCCTACTACTATGCCAAGCACTGTTACCATGGTTTTTAGCATTTTGAAGAGGCAACATCATCACTTCATTGTATAGTAAATATTGTGTAGTTAAAAACAAAGAAACTTCTCTAAGTGATTGTACAAATCAAGGAAATACATGTGTGCATGTGTATGAAAGCCTGTGTGTTTATATTCTTCCAAACATTTTGCATTATTGCTCCACTAAAGATATCCATTCTTTGATGCCAAATGCAAAGAAAGGCAGAATGCCCAATTGGGAGGGGAAATAAAGAGGTTTTATTTTGAAGGCTTTGTTCATAGGGAACAATTGGCAACTATTGTATACCGGCTCTCATCTCAAGACTTCTTCAGCTCTTGACAATATGCATTGCTCCTCTTTTATCTCCCAGTCTTCTTCCCTACGTTTTATTTGATCTTCCTTTCTTATCCTTATTTATAAATTATTCTCTCTTACCCTCAAATGTCTAGCTTTTATTTCCTTTCTTCTTTTTATTTCCTTAAGTTCTATTAATTCTATCAGCAATTTATCTTCTATTCCCTTGTCATTTACTATAAACTGAGTAACTCAGCCAGTAGCTGCTGGAGACCAGTTTTTTTCTGTCCTGCAGCACCTTTGTAACATTGGGGCAGCCCAGTCAATCATAGCCTGAAGCCTTATCAGCACCAGCCAAAAACCTTTAGTGCGTATAGCACATATTACATCTAACTTAAATTGTTTTATGCTCAAAACGCTAGCAGCATAAACCAATAAAAATTAAATAGGGTAAGTGCTTTAATATCAATAAGGTCTAAATCCAGTTAGATTGGACTGATATTGAAAGAACTCCACAAGCTTGTCCTGGATTGTACTGTCATGCATTGTAAGGAATATATTTGTACGATACTAAAGCAATTATGAAAACTTGCTTTGGACTCTAAGCAAGCAGAGCATCTCTCTACTCTATATGAAGCATGTGGAATTCTAACAACCAATATTGTCTATCTGCCAGTAGAAAAAAAATTGCAGAACTGACTCTGTCTCTCTTTTTGCCAATCCTTGCTGTCATTTACGTATTAGTGGAATTACTTAATCTGATATAAAGGTTTTACAAACTTTGTGATTCTCATTTCAGTGATTACCTATAGGCATGGTACATATGAGTAGAATCATAGCAACTTCTAGTTAGTTTTTGGAGAAAATGGAAATTCTATCCAAAAGTGAAGACAAAAAGGATCCAAACTTCTTTAGTCAACAAACTATAGGGATGCAAACTAAGATTTTAAGGAAACATATTTATAACGATAAGGTTAACATTATATAGGTAGATATATGCAGGCAGTCTCCGGGTTAAGAACGTTTGACTTAAAGAGGATCTCTAAATATGAACAGGGCTGCCTGCTACAAGATGGCAGACATCTGATCTGTTACAGTACTTAAAACTTATTAAACTTATTGAACATGATAAAAAGAAGTACTCTTATGCAGTCATTGTTATTTCTTTCAACATTAATTTCTTTCAACATATCACCCATTACCTTTCTACCGGCATTTGCCCACCTGTGCTGTTACCACTTTTCTAGATAAAACTTTGAGAAGTCAATTGTCACTCAGTACCTTCCTACCAGATCTCTGTCTTGCTTTGATAATATTTTCTGTTTCCTAAGGGCCATCGCTGTTATAATTATTTATTTTTTGTAACTTGAACATTTGGTTAGTGTGCTGTTTACTATCAAACATGACACTGGGTCAGTATTTTTTAAAAGAGTGGAAAAATAAGTTCTAAAGCAATGGGGAAAGTTTATCAGATTTTATACTCACCTGGAAAACTTTTCAATTTTTGCACCCTTTATAATTTAGTTTCCTAAGTGACTGCCTAAGTTGCCTAAGTTTAGAACTGGCCCTAATTATAGCATTTCAATTCAATTTTTGACATATAGCTATCATTTCTATAGATTTCTAATATGCTCCTTCCAGTATTCCTTCACTTCAGCTTCATCCCACATAATTTCATTGTTTTTATTTTTAATTTCATGTACTTTGCCCTCTTCATCCACCTCTAAAACAATACTTCAGTTTGTGTTCTATATTCTTTTTTAATCTTAATTATATCATTTTCTCTCTAACAATAATCTTTGCAATTCTTTATATACATCATACATGCCCTTTCAACCATTCTCTCTTAATGTGCTTTTTTAATACAGTCTCTTTCACTTCATCATTACCCAAAACATCTTTTAATATTTTCAGTAACATAACTCCATATATTTTCTCACACCTTGTAACACAGCTGTTTTCATTCTGTTCCAAGCAGCTTACCCATCTTCTTTATCACTATTTTTTATTCATTATGTTACAAGATTAATTTATTGTCTAATATTTTATTATTGTACTTTCTTTCTAGTCATTTTTATTTTGTACTTTCTTTCTAGTCATTTTTATTTTCTTTTGATTTCTTTTACTGCCTTCATGAATTCTCTCATCCATCATAAACAATTAAATCAATACTATTTTTAGGTGTATATTTATTCTTTTGGCATGTCTATTTATGAACAGACTTATCACATATTTGAAACAGAGATTTTTCTAAACAAATATTCACTGAACAATCATTCTCTTTCATTCTTGGGTATAAAAATGATTCAGTAACTTTTTTCGTATACTCTTGTCTCATTCCCACCCATTCATTCTTGACACCTAGTATTATAATTTTCCCCCAAATTGTATTCATTCAGAATAATGCACATTTTTTCCCAAACTCATTTCTGGTCTTTCCATTATCAATATTCACCGGAGTATAACATGCAACTTTCACCACTCTATTGATTCCTATTTTCATACGTAACCATAATAACCTACATGACACCAAGTCACACTTTCTGATATACTTTTCAGCCCTTTCATTCATAATGAAACCCATACTTGCCCTTCCCTACATTTATTCATCAATTCCACACACAAGATCAGTCAACCTTCATTCAGATCTATTACATCCTGCCCTTTTCTCTTGGTTTCTTTTTTCATTTCATTCATCAATTTAGGCTCTTTACCTTTTACTCTTTTTATATTCCAAACTTCAATCTTCCATATGCTATGGTCATCACTGAATAGATCCACAGATAACAGCTTTCACAGTACGGTTAAGAAAACTGTAGATGAGATTACCAGGTATTGGCTTATTTTTGCCAGCATACCACAGTCAAACCAATATCCCAGATATACTGTAAGGATGTTCACGCTAATAAATAAAAAAATATTCAAACAATGTAAAAGATTTGTGGAACCACTAATGTTAAGACTGGACAAAAGTTATCTAACACAGCTGGGTCCAAGGATGGTCTCTTGAGAAAGGGGTGCATCAGCACCTCCTTCAAGGCAGGCTGTACCACTACTATCACCATCCAGCAAAGATGCACTAATTACCTCTTGGATGCAGTTATGTGCCACATCCAGGAGGCTTTACCAAAGAAGAGGGGCATGAGTCCAAAACACAGGTGGCCAAACTTTGTAAAGCAGCTAACTATCATTAAATCATAGTCATAATTTAACTGAATTTATATTAATTCAGTATAGCGCCTATTCCTACTAAGAGGAAGAATTAAGTTTTTTTTTAATTTCAGGGAAGGAAAGGCAAAGGAAAAGAAGAAAGCTAGTGTAGCCCTCTTTGGACTCCATCCCACCTAGCCAATTTGCATAACTTCTCATGTGGCTTGCAGAAGGCCTGAAAACCTTTAATCACACCATCAAACAACAGGAAGTTTCCTGTTGTCATGTTTATCGAGAGCTTGGAAACAAGGGAACGCTATTTGCAAAACAGATTGCAAAATTAAGTTGCAGGATTGGAACGGTTTGATGTTTCTTAGATGTAAAATCCAATCCTGGTCATTATTATATAGCTTTATTGCTTGCAGAGAACAGAGAGAGCGGAAAAAAAGAACACTTTGATTTAAGCTATCCCTTGAAGTTTCTGTAATTTATGGGATGTGGGCTAGGGTGATCAACTAAGCAGATACACAATAATAACTGATAAACAATATGGGCATCAAGAATGTTAGCCTTGGCTGAGCAGCAGAACTGCCAAGCTCCAAATGAAAAAACTATGGAAGAAGAGAGAGAGAAAGACAAGTGGATGGATTGTTGGTTGACAGTGAAAGAGATTTAATTAAACTCTGATACATTATTTTTACCTAGCTAATCACTATAATTGTCACTGCAAGGGTTTCAGTTTCACAGGGAACCCAGTCTGCATGTTAACTATTCCACTATTACAGGTGCAAGGAGAACTGAGAAAGCATGTTTTTTTTTAAAAAAATCCCAATAATGCAAGCCAGAAGGTAACAAAGTAGTCAATAAGGATGGAGAAAGGTGGTCAATTAAGACATAATGAACTCTCTGTATTATCTTCTTCCTCTTCAACGGGTTATTATATCAAACAAAATAATGGTAGCCCAATTAAAAAAAATTTTTTTGGGATTTGGGGGAAAATATTTGCATGAGGTGCTAGGAAGCAGACACCAATCATCAGTTCAAGACAATGGCAGCAGTCAAGATCCTTCTCTACTAGATCTCTCTCTCAATAATAATCTCTCTCATGTATTCATGAAAAGTAGCCCATGAAGAGTTTGTTTCCTTAGAGATTTCCTTCATGGACTAAAATAGAAGCTTGACAGAAGAAAATCTACTTTTTGATGGCTGCTGCTGCTGCTACTGCTTCTCATTTATTGTGTGGGTCATACACCAGTCAGTATGTTATTTTTAACATATGCATAACTCTGTCTAGCTTTTTATTTCCTTTTATTTATTAAATTTATATGTTGCCCATCTTGCTGACAGGCAACTCATGGCAGTTTGTAGCCAAAGCTTTGTAAAGCAGCTAACTATCATTAATTAATATTTATTGGCTAGATTTGTATTTGTTTTGTCTCTAGGGGCTCAAGACAGTGATCTTCTTCTGCCTTCAATTTTATCCCTACAAAAGTAATATCAAGAGGTAGGTTGACTGAAAAAACGACAGGCCCAACATTTACCAGTTGCTCTTCTATGATTCAGTGTGGCCGGTATTCACAATCAAGTGTTTTGTGGTGCTTTCTAAAGGGGGAAACATTGTCAATTTAAAGTATTACAAGTAGATATAACAAAGAAAACATTGGTAGACTTGTAAGAAACTGCATTAACTAGAGAAGAACAGCATGAAGCCACCAAATGTGTTACAGAGGCCAGCCTAGTATAAAACTGGATGGCAATCACTTCTAGACATGTCACAGAAATTACTTTCAACAAGCATGTCTGTGAAGACTCTCATTCATCCAGGGTAATTGCATCACAACAAAAGTTTAAAAATCAGGCATCTGGATTGG
>JANHZU010002427.1:805009-819466 GCA_032468055.1 Acrochordus granulatus | reverse complement strand
ACCTGCCCACATGTCTGGGTACTAACCTAGGCAAGTGGTATCCTCAGCCTCCTGGTACAAAGTCTGAACCTAGGAATCTCCTCCTCCCCAAAAAGTTGGTTACTTAAAAGAGGAAATGGCTCTCATAGATGGTTGCTTCATCTTAGCTGTTAGTCGTCCTGCAGTGATAATCAAGACTGTCATTCCCTGCTTCCCTATGCAGTGCTTTTAACATGAAACTATCCATATCACGATAATGCAGTGCTAAAGGAAAGGTTAGCGTTGCTGCTTACTGCAGGGTTGTCAAAAACAATAAAATGAAATATAAATAAAGGGGGTTATTTCATGAAGCTGTCACATAGAATTCCGTACTTTGTCTCTTCAGTCAGGTCCAGATATTCCTTTTTGTATCTGCATTTGAAACAAAGAAATACTCCATAGTTATTCTTTCAGTTTTGAGAAAATACTAGATAATCCATTAGGTCACTTCTGAGATATTTCTTTACTAGATTCCTCAGTGCATTCAACAGCAGCAGAGCTTCTGATATACTTGAAAAGTTCTTAAAAATTCAGGGAGATACTCAGTGATGCGTCTGCCTAGAAGGTAGCCCATGTTGAGCTGTTTAACACAGTCAAACATCAGGCGTTGACCACAGGCAAAGTTTTATGACATTTCATGTTATGTCATAAAATGCTTTATGATAATTATGTCATAAAGTGTTGTATAAAATTTGTCAAATTTCAGTTCCACAGGAGTCATGGGTTCTGGATTTTGGACACATTCTGTAAGTTGGCCTATTTGAGGTATGTTGGTTGAAAGCATGTTACCCTATGATGATTTTGTCCAGTTAAAAGTTACAGATACAAGAATTTTAGTAGTAAATAGATAGAAGTCACATGCCACGTCTGGACTGTATGGCAGCTGGGATAAGACTCTGAGATCCAACTTCACAATTGCCTCTTGGTGATTGTTATGTTGCAGCAAAAGTCCCTTGATCCGAACACTGTTGAATTTTTGTCTCAAACTGCAAGGACCATCAGTATGTGACTGAAATAAAAGGGAGCCATTTCTCTATGAAGGCTTTAAGAAGCTTGTCCATTTTGGGAGAAGCATGTAGCAAATAATGATTATGTAGAGAAATACAGGCAGCAAAACAGCCAGTTTCAAGGTTTATGATCCTCTTCTGTATTAGAATATCTCTAAACTAACATCATGAAGGTGGAGGCATTACTTTTCATTCAGTCCTTGCATGATTCTGTTTCAGGAGGATCCTGATGTGACATGAATGCACAGCAAGTCATTCTTTCCTGAAAGTGCCATTCATATGAGTCTGCTGCTTCTTGGAACTACAGTTGGGGTTATGTGATGGTATGTGGACTTTGGAAGATAGGAGGAAGACCTAGTAGGAAACTCTATTTCGGGGAGAGCTAGAATGGCCTACTTCCCCAGAGGAAGTCTTAGTTTTACAATCCCCCTAACATCAACTGGTGAGCAGTTGAGAATTGTGTCAAATAGAGATTTTTCCTTTGATTAAATGCAAATTTGATGGGAGAGAATGTCTCCAGAAAGATTGAACAAGTGATCTGAATAACTCAGTTGCAGTTAGAAAGAGCAAAATAGTGAAGCTTCTCATACATCATTATCTAGGATCATCTAGAAATGGGTTGGAGAAAACTTTCTCTGCTCTTTTTAAAAAATAGACTTACTCTTAAATACTCCTCACTTAATCCAAGGAGACCTTTTAAGGATAGTTGAACATGAAGAAAACTTACTCTAGTACGTTTGTTTGCTAGTGTGTAATTTTTCATTTGTTGTTCAAAGGCAATGGTTCCGGTTGCAGTTTCTCATGTATCTATGTATAGGGATGAGTTACATGTTTGTAGAGGAACAGAATAATTTGATTTGGATTTAGTGGTATGTATTTAAAGCCCCACCCACAAAAGGAAAATTATTTTGAGCTATCCAGTCTTCAAATTTATTAATCCAATATTCTGTGAAGAACGCTCATAGGATAATTAACTTTTCTTTGATATCTGTGACTGGGCATTATGCTTTATTGTAGGAGTGAACAGTGTGTGGCCTTCTGGATGTTATTGGACCATAGCTTCTATCAATCTTCATAACTCACCTTTCCAGCTAGGATGATGGAAGTTAAGAGTTTAACACCTGGAGAAGCATACTGCTCATTGTCTGGAAGTTGAGTCATGACAACTGGACTTCTTTTCTTATTGGTTTGAAAGACTGAAGAAGCTATTTGGATAAGCAGCAAAACATTTTGAACCAACAAGAAAAGTCCAGTTGCCATGACTCTCCAAATCTACCTGGATAAATGAGAATCTTCATTGATATATTGTTCATCCTTATCATACAGCTTGCTTGGCATAAACCTAGGTTTTCACAGCTGCTGCTTCCCTGTGAAACCACTGATCCAAGGTAGTTTAGAGTTAAGTGTCATCCGATCCAGAATACTGACACCAGACATTTCAGTTATGGCCGGCATACCCTGTATTCAGACAAGCTTAATTCCAAACAAGCTTTGAGCAATGACTTGCTTGGAGCGGGGGAAACCAGTTGCCATGAGTAAGTGCATTTGCACTAAGCCTCCTAATGTAGGATGGCATATATAATGGTTGCATGTATTTTCTGCTCCCACAAGGGAGACAGTGTCAACTAAACATCAATGTATCATAGCCACATTCTAATAGAAAAAAAATTCATACACAACTCCCACTGAAATAAATTAAGAGTTGCTTGCACCAGTACACTAGTTGATATTTGTGATAATTTCTATTTCCCATTCAGTCACCCCAGTAGGACCTCCATAGAAAAGATTCTTTTAATTAAATTGTATTTTACGTGATAGGTTTCTGTCCTTAGAGGATAGGAAGTTTGCTTGTATTGAATCAGAGACCACTGGTCCATCTAGTTCAGTGTTCTTGATGTATAGTAGTGGCTTCCTAGGGTTTCAGTCAGAATTCTCTTCCAGTCAAAGTCAGAGATGCTGTGGATTGAACTGAGATTTTTCTGCATGCAAAACATGATCTGCACCATTAAACTATGGCTGTAAATCAAGCTGAATCTATTTCCCATCCCCAGATGGAGACCAGAATGCAAGAGCCTGATTTTATAATAATATATATAATCTTCTCTTTAACAGGAGCATATTAACATCCGCAGACATTGTCAGAATATTTATCATTAGAATAACAATAATTAATAACAATAATAATAAAAAATGGTAGGAGAGGAAGTGTGAGGCAAGTTATAGTACACAGTCCTGTGAGGGCAGCACAGCCTTTTGGAGACTCTACTGCCATGTCGTTCAAGTGCCCCCTTCCATATTTACACACTTGCCTGGCGTCCACACCCCCAGCTAAGCTGGAGGGAAAACAGTGCATTGAACACAAAATTAAACCCATCCACCCTCACCTCCCATTCTCCCTCCCCAAACCCGCCTTTTTATCTTATTTGTTCCTTGTCCATAAAACTTCCCATCAGAAATACATTATTTACACATAAAATAAATAGAGCGGTAACCTGATTTGTGTTTGGCCTGTGGCAAACAGTCAGAGGTACTAGGGAAAGTATGGCTTGGATTCAACTCTGTACAGAACCGTGTGGGAAGCCGGGATCAGCCTGCAACCCCGGCATGGCAAAGCCGGGCACCTTGCATATTTCAGGGCCTTGCATTAAACTTCCAGGAAGTAGTATAAGGAGACTGGCCCCTTCCACCGTCCCTTGGCCCTTCTGCCCTCCCCTCTAGCCATTTTCTGGCCCTAGAGCAGTGGTTGTGTCCCAGTTTCAGCACAGGACAGGAACACCATCTGCAGTAACAAGCCGGCCTGTAGTGGGGTCATAACTTCCTGCCAGGTAATAAAGATCTTGCCGATCCTGGTATTTCTTGCTCCGGGTCAGCTGCTCATAGTGTTCACGTTCAACCACCTGGCACTTGTGCGAGATGGTCTGGACATCATTCTCATCCTCATGGCATGACTGGTACAGCGCATTCTGCAGAAAGGTCAGAAAGAGGTACAAAGAACAAAAGTGATGATTTGGCTCCACTATCAATGGACAAAAATCCTCTGCAAAAATTGGTGTTAGCCAACAGTTGTCCAATATGGTGAAAATTCTCCATATTCCACACACAAATAGAACAACAGACTTGTTGGATCAATCTATTAAGTCCACCATTCTGTTCTACAATAGTCAGTCAGGTATCTATTGAAATTCAAATATAGAGCATAAAAACCAAATTCTTCTCAGGCTCTTATTCCCCCAAAACTGGTCCTTAAAAGTCAGCTGCCTCCATACTGCTGAAGCAGCATGGCTGGTAGACACTGACAGTCTCCATTATTTGGTTTCTTACCTTTTAAGCAAGCCACATTAGTGTCTGTCACAATATCTTGTAGCAGTAATTTTTATGATTTGCCCATGCACTCTGTGAGGAATAAGGAACAGATATTGCAAGGCTCTTACCAGAGATCCTCATTTTGAACTGTATTTTGGAGAAAGATGGGGGCTGATCCTGCCATTATTTTTATTTTGAGGGATAATATCAGGTTTTAGTATTATGATAGAAAAAAACTTCCCTTTCTTTCTCCCCTGTCTCCACATCAAGCACAGTCATATTCTCAGCTCATTTCTTCCTCTCATTTATTTTTTGTTATAAAATTCCAAACACTTAAAATTTCCCTTATAGGGAATTTGCAGTGATAGGAAAATGGTTCTCATCCACCAAATTTTTCCTTGGTTGTGTCTCAGTTGGAAGCATTGACTAAGGAAACCAGAAAATCAATTAAAATTGATGTGCATATCTGCTGGTTCTTTTTCCCCTTGTAGAACAAAGGGAAAGGCAATAGATCTTGAAGCATTAGCTCTATATGCTTAGTATCACTGAATTCAAAGGGACTTACTCTCATATATAAAACTATAGGCTGAGTACAGTAAACTTGGATGCTGCTACAGAGGAAGAGATGACAGGCTCATTCCCACCTACTACTCCTTTCTACACTCCTATAACCTAGGCAGAGTTAGGCTCACAGGACTACTTCCCTTTCACAAATACCACAGCCAACCCAAGTAAATAAGTAGAAATAAAGAAAACCCTTAGCCAATTCCACTAAGCATATCTAGGGATGATTTAGTCATGAAAGCAGAGGTGTCCGTTTGAATTGTTGTAGATCAGAGTTACTGGCCGCATCATTTAGGAGGAAGATTCTATAGAAAACTCTGCTATAGTAATTAAAGGAGAACCTTGTTAGTTACTGCAATTCATCCAGTGATCTGTCTGTAAGGTCCTCATTTCTGTTCTGTTTTAGCTCATTAGGCCATTTGATCACACCCCTTTGCCTACCCTGCTCCATTTTCTGGTTTTTCCCCCTCACCTTGCCATCACTGTGTCGCTTGCCCAGCTTTGTCTCCTCAGGATGGTAGAACCATTTTACTTTGACAACCATGTTGCTGCCCCAGGACTCCCACATGCTTTCAATGCGGCCGATGTAGGGCAGATGGGGTAGGCCAGCTGACAGGAAAACAGCACAGTCGCCAATGTGCAGAGTCTCCTTGCCCCGTACAATTGCTTTGTAGAACAACTTCCGGGCTTTCCCCTTCATGCCACGGCGCTGTAGGAAAGGGACAGAGCATGCAAAAGTGGAATAAGCAGCGGCCTGCGTGACACCCAGGGTGCCACTGCCTCTTGTCTGCAAGGCCCTTGGAAGATCCTCGAGGGAGGCTGTGGGTTGCCAAGGAAACGAAGCTCTCCAAGGGGGAGCCTTGAGATAGCAATTGAGCTTAACTAAAGCAAAACCAGGCTCTGCTACCAAGAGAGACTTCAATGCTTTTGCTGGAGGAGGCCCAAGAGAGGATAACCAAGGAAACACAAATGGGGGTGGCAAATGCCTCAGACATCCTTTACTGCTGTCCTCAGATTTATTGACATGGAGTGCAGCCCAGGGAATAAGAGTCCTAGAACGTGTCTGGCACCTCATGGGAAATGGCCATGCTTTGGCTGTCCAAAACAGCAAGAAGGGAAGCCCTCTGCACCTGCCATCTCCAGGTACAGTTTGCAACAACAGGCTCCATTCTGGAGAAAAGTTATTCAGGGGAGGCTGTTAGTTGGGAAAACTTTATTACCATTTCTGCATTTGTACAATATTTACAGAATGTGGCCCATGTTAGAAAATTCCTATTTAAAACGGAAAGCTGGATATCCATTACTAAGCCACAGATCTTGAACAATCACTGCTTGGTTAAATATATCAAAATATGAACAAGCCTTGCTCTCCTAACATAGCTTCATTCCTTTCTTCATGCAAATAAATGAACAGACAAGCCTGGAAGTGCTAGTTAACTATGATTTCCTTTTTTAAGGCTTCAGGACAGGCCATAAAATCATGGTCTGAGGATGTTTTTACCAATGCTGTGAAGGCTTCCCTAATAGGAAATTATCGTTGAAGGAAGACTTCTTGGTTTGTTTGCTGCTCAGAAGAGGTGCAAAAGAACTGCATACAGGAACATCAGGCTCATTTGTATTTTGGATGCTGAGCAATTCTGGGGAAATGTGCAGCTACTTCAAAGACATGTAGATATGAGCACTTCAGTGTGCTCTCAGGTGCCTTTTTGCATATGAGTCAACACATTGCACAACTCTAGTATTTATATAGAATACACATATTTGCTTATGCTGAAGATGCAGTATTAGCATTTCAATTAGCCTTAAAACAATGTGAAAACAGGAATTCACAGTTCTTTTGTCACAACTAGAGAAAGGGAAATTGGTCTTCCTTTCTGATTAGCAACAGGAAGATAGTCTGAAGCTGGGAGGAAGCTTCCCAAGTTCGGCCTCTATTCCTTTCAAAAGTCAGCAAGTGACTGGGATCAGTAACCAAATGCATGAATCACTTCCTTCCAGCATTTCCTTCTAGTTCTGTCCCAAGAGCTCAGGCCAAAAACCTTCCAGAACCACCTTCATCATTTTCACTAGCAGACAAAGCAAGTTCAAACCATTTCCCTTGGCTTGCATTATGTGCTCCAGACCCCCACATGGAATCCTGACACTTCCCATACCTGAGTGGGGTTCCCAGACCATTTCCAGAGCTGACGTGCTGGCAGAAAAGCAGAGATCTTTGGCCGGTTTTCCACCGAGGGCAGCCGTTGCCGGCGGGAGAACTCTTTGGCTTTAGAGAAGCTCAGAGTTTCTTTGCGCCTGAGCTTGCTCTTGGCCCCAGTGCCAAAACACCTCTGTAAGCTGCTGCTCTTTGAGCGCAGGGCTTCTGACTGAGCCAGCAAGGCTGGAACTGGGTGTGTGAGACAAGTCTGCACAAGGAGTGTGGAGTCCTCATCATCGGAGCTATAGGAGGAGTCCTCATTGTCGGATGAACAGAGGCTAGAAGTAGAGCCAGAACCAGAGCTAGAAGAGGTGGACGATCCAGAGGAGGAGGATGAGACTGAAAGCCGGGTTAGAAAGCGGGAGGGGACACTGCCTCCCAGATCATCCACCTCATCTTCATCCATATCTGAATAAGAGCTGTGACAATCACTGTCACAGTGCAGCCCATACTCAGTTTGACCAGTGTATTTGCGTAATGCTAACCCCATAGGCAGGGTGCTCTTCTTCTCTTTGATCCCCAAGGCTGGGTGGATATAGCCATGGCTAGACAGTGACCCAAAGTCCTTGTCACTCATCAGTAAGGCTTTGCAGTTTTTGTTTTTGGGTGATGTCACACCCTCATGATCTAGCTTGACCAGATATTCACCACCAACTTTCCTACGCCCACCCTTACCCAACTCAGTGTCCAACCGTTCAACTTTCTTGGCACGCAAAAGCTTCTGCGCACAGGGCAGGACCAGTCCAGCATTTCCAAAAGCAGAGTAAGAGTTGGCGATGCGGCTGAAAGAGTCGGAGCCAAAGCCATTACCAAATATGGGGGCAGCAACACTGTGCACAGGGAAGAGCACCTCTTTGGCCCGTAGCTTTTTGCTGCCACCATTGAGCTGGAAGAGGTTTTGCCGCATGGCTGTGCCCTTGCTAGATGTCTTGCGCTTATTCTGGGTCACAGCCGTCCAACTTAGTAGAGGGTTGCTATGACGAGTTAAGAAGTGATCTCCAGGCTGGGTTTTTGAACTTGAATGCAGCATGTCAGATTTACCTGCAGGGAAAGGACAGAATTAGAAAAGTACTGGTGGAAGCTGTCAACTGTGCTATGGAACTGGTTTGAATTTCTATATGTCCTTCCATAAACAGCTGCTTATATTTTTTGTAGTTGTAATTGGCAAAACAGACTGCAGAAGGGGGAACCAAGAAGTTCTTAGATCCTAATCCTTTTCATTTTTCCCAGGTCAAGCTTTAGATTTCTCTGACCTTTCAAATTCAAACATCTCTGGAGCCAAGTATAAGAGAGAGAGAGGGAGGGAGGGAGAGAGAACCAGCTAGGTAGTAATTATTTAAACTAAGAATTCTACATTTTACTACAGATCATTCTAACTGCATAGGATGTCTTAAGTGGCCAATACAGGACGTACTGCTTTCACTTTCACTGGATTTAATTTTCCTTTAATGATATGAGCAATTAACCAAGTCTGACTGGTGCACCACTATGTCATCTAACCCAGTATATGGTCCCTGACTCCAGGTTGCAATCAGCTGAAGATGTATGGAAAAAAATAAAAGCAGCTACTGTAATAGTAATTGTGAGAGGGCAACGGAATGGTTTTGGACAGTTATGAAAAGAGACTGGTTCAAAGCAATTGTAATTTGAGAAACAGTGAAATGCTAGTGAAGAGTTCACAGGGACTTGCTTAAATATTTTCTTCCTTGTAATTATTTTCACTTAAATGTGAAAAAATAATTTTGTAATTATTGCTTTCTTGTGAAATATTTGATGGATTTTAAACCTGAGAGCCAGCTATGTATTTTGTAATACTGTAGGGATTTGTGACTTTTCTGTTTCATTGTTAGCAAAATTATGTTTTTGTTAACATTCTGTTTATTTAATAACACTGTAATTTGGGATGTGGTTTTGTCTTTATTGTTTAATGATAGTTTTTTTAACCAAGTCAATTATACCCATGTATGTATAATG
Organism: Acrochordus granulatus; assembly: GCA_032468055.1. Lineage (NCBI taxonomy): Eukaryota > Metazoa > Chordata > Lepidosauria > Squamata > Acrochordidae > Acrochordus > Acrochordus granulatus. The sequence continues at coordinate 810,406 of JANHZU010002427.1, read as the reverse complement.
GAATATTGAATTTTGCATGACAATTCATTTTTACCTTCTTTTTAGTGAATGAGGATTTATTCTGAATCAGAGGTGTATTTTTTGTCATTTCTGTATGCTGTAAACCACTTTGAATACAGACATTTAAAAGTCAATGTGCACATTTAAAATAAAATTAACTCTTACCAGCCACAATTCTCATATATGATCTTGGGCAAATCATGTTCTAAACAGAATCTAAGTTCATGGGTTCTGGGAGGATAAGGAGGGATAATAAAACCCTTGAAAGAAATGCAAGAGAAACTGACTTACCAGCCTTTTCTTTACTGATCATCTTCTTACTTGTGCTTTTGGTTGACTCAGAAACTTCACATCCCTCAGCACAAAGGCTTGGTGCTGATTCACTGGAATGGGGAACATCACTGGAAGACCTTTTGTTACGACGGCATGAGGTGGAGACTAATAATGCAGGAGAAGGCTCTGTGCCTACAGAAGAAGATTAAGTTAAAAATGTGATGGACAAATTCAGAAGAAAGATCATTGTCTCATTTCATTTCATTGTCTCATTTCACTTCCCTCTGACTTCTACTTTGAAGCATATACCTCTCTTTAGCCTAGATTATGATAAAATATTCTGTAATCCACAGAAGAGTAATGCTATAATAACTATATTTGTCAGTTGTTAAGGCACTAACTTGAGTGCTTCTGCTGCACCAAATACCAGTATTTTTCTTGAAGCTGCTAAGTCCTTTCTCTTTGCCTCACTGGCCTTCCAGAGGTAGTCCTTGACTTACGACCATTCATTTAATGACAATTCAAAGTTATGATGGCACTTTAAAAAGTGACTTATGATTGATCCTTGCATTTATGACCATCACAGTGTCCTTGCAATTACGTGATTGCAATCCAGGCACTTGGCAACTGGTTTGCATTTATGTAGTTGTAATATCCTGGGGTCATCTGATTGCCTTTTGCAATCTTCCCAGCTGGCTTACGACAAGCAAGGGGAAAGCCAGCAGGAAGGTCATAAGTCATGATTATAGGATGTCTCGCTTAACTACTGTAGCAAAAAAGTCATAAAATCGGGTGTGGTTACATAATTCCTCATTTAACACATGCTATTGAATGACAGACTTTCTGGTCCCAATTGTGGTCATAAGTCAAGGACTACTTATATTCTGCTAATATCCACATGAAACTTTCCCACCTGGGATCGGCAGGGTCCTTTCCCCTCCATTGCACAAAAAGTCAGACACACTTTAGTGCCCAAAGAAAGGCTCATAGAATCCTAGTTAGTTTTTCAGTGAATTTTTGAAGGATCCCAGCAAAAAAAAAAAAATCAAATAGCATCATCAGTAGATGGAAACCTCCAGGGATGGAGCACCCACAACTCTGGGAGGCAAGCTGTTCAAGCAAAACATGGTAACTATAATTCTAGCATTAATCCACTCAAGCACACTTACACTGGATTTTGAAGTCTGGTGGCAGCATGCGGATATTAGACACAGCAATGTGGCCAGTGTCTCCATCATCAAATTCTACCAACACTGACTCTGTATCCTCCTCCTCATCACTTGAAGACCCTGTGAGCAGAAACTGTGTTACCTTTCAGACCAGCTTCCCTGTAAGCATGGAAAAAACTCTGACCCACTCATTTGGTTGTCTACAGTATACTCCCCATTATGAAATCACCAGCTTGCTCACCTCGAATGACATTGCCTGGGTAGAGGCAGCGAGACTTTTGGCTCCAATAAGCACAGATCCGTGTGCCAGGTGGGAGGCTGCGACTTGACTGTGGCTGCACATCTAGAACCTGGAGAAAAACAAAAGGCAAGGTTGGCATATATAGTAGGTCACTATGTTCTTAGACTCTGAAGAGATGTTATGGTTACAATTAAGCTTGAGCACAACCAAGAAAAATGGTAGATTGCAATGGTTTTGTGCCTTCCTTTAGCATCTGCCTTCTCTCATAATCACCAAAATAATTGGTTTCACTTTTGCCTTGGCCAAGACATCATTGCATGTATCCTATTTTCTAGCAAGAAAGCTGCTTATTCTCCAAATTGTATGTTCTTCAGATATTTTGTTGGATAAATATGTATTAAGAGTAAAAAAGGTAAAGGTTTTCCCTGCCAATTGTTGCTGACTCAAGGGGGTGGTGCTCATCTCCATTTGTTTGAAGACACTTCTGTGGTTATATAGCCAGTATGACTGTACACCAAGATTCATGGACACTGTTACCTTTCCCACCAAAGGTGGTACCTATTTATCTCCTTGCATTATTTCATGCTTTTGGACTGCTAGGTTTGCAGGAGCTATGCAGACAATGGGAGCTCACCCTGTTATATGATGGCTCTTGGGTTGTGAACTCGGGCTGCTGAACTTCTGGTCGACAAGCTCAGTCTCTTAACCACTTGCGCCATCGTGCACTCATATTAAGAGTATGACCAAATTCATTGTCTTGATTTGTATATTTTGTGCAATGGGTCAATGTGCTCTGTGCAGAGAATTCTTGGCATTTGACTCTATCTGACTGTAAAGCTGTCTTCTCAAAGGCTCTATCTGGGTGCCCTGCATCTCTCTATACTAATGTATGCAATATGATCTACAAGTGAACACACAGAAGAGTGTATGAATACCTTGTCTTCCAAAACACTCTGGCACTAAAAATAAGAAACTGAATGTGACTACAAATCGCATAGGCCTCTTGACTGCTTCTACTATCTGAGTCACCTGGAGGATCAGTTCTGAAAGACAGGTCAATTAGAGCAACTTGATCCACCTAAATTTATATCGTATAGCTGTATTCTCAGAATGTATTGTTTTTTCAAGTACCTAAATCCCTATCATGCAGAAGGCATGACTCTTTCAAGTTCTCTCATTACAGGTAATCCTTACCTAATGATCATTTATTCAGTCATTGTTTGAAGTTATGATGGCACTGAACAAATGATAATTACGTTCAGTCCTCAGTTATGGCCACTGCAATGCCCCTGTGGTCACATGATCACAATTTGAGTCTTGGCAACCCACCCACATTTACAACTATAGTGTGTGCTTCAACTCCACTCATCTGCCTATCTCCCCTCATCTTTGGCCTTTTGGCTACCATGCATTTCACTGCCTATCCTGACAGCCCCTGCTACTCCTAATCAACTTTTGCCATCTTCTTTCTCCCCCTGTGATGAGACACATCCAGCTGAGGCAGCTGCTGGTCCTTTGCAATGCCTCTGTGTGATGTCTCCAGAGGCACTGCAAAAGTGCTGAGGAGCTGGAGGCTGCAGGGATAGATGGCAGTGATGGAATGCGGGGTAGCCAAAAGGACAGAGATGGGGGGCTAGATAGGCAGATGGGGGCAGTTGAAGTGACTGCCTTGATGGAGCCTTGTCTGCTGAAGGGAACTCTCTGGACCCAGCCAAGGAGGAGGCAGCAGGATGGAACGAGTTCATACAAGGCAGGAGAAGTGAGAGATCCTTGCCTAGCAACCACAACCAGGATGATTGTCACTAAACTGTGGTTACATGATGTTTCCTTAATGACCATTTCATCTAGTGATGAACATTCCAGTCTTAATTAGGGTCATTAAGTGAGGACTAACTATAAAAACAAAGCAAGCACACTCCCGATACCTTGTGTAGCTAATCCCTGCACATTTGCAAAGGAAAGCCACACTTTCTGCATCCTACCTCTCAAGTTAATTCTATAGGTATTACTCCTAGCAGAACTGAGTCCAGCTTCTCTCCCCATGCCCACCCTCACAGCCAGCCTGATTAATCACAGATTCTGATCTACTGAGACTTACCGCCTCCTGCAACAGCTGCTCTTGGGAATAGATTCTTTGCCTATTCCCTCGCTCTCCTTCAATGACAATACTGTAGCTGTGGAACAAATAAGTGACAAGTATTTACACAGATGATGACCTTAAGGGATAAAGGAGAACCTAGCTTGGTTAATTTTGACAGATGTTTAATATCTGTCAAAAATGCTCAAGTCTTGGTTGGCAGGAGATAGGCTGTTGGTCTTCCCTTTTGAACCAGCCCAGTACAATAGAAGTGCATAATGCTGACTGTTTAGTTCCCAGATGAGTAAGAGTGTTGGTATGTAAGTGTTTAAAATTTAAGAAGAAATGTTACACCACTCTGGTCTCCAGATGTGCTGAATGGTAACTCCTACTTTCCAACCCAATGACTGAAAGCAGTAAGTAGGGCTCATACACAATTTCAAATATATTTACTTGTGCTCTTCACCCCAAATCTCACTGAACTCAGTAGGATTTAATTACAGATAACCCCCGTTCCTTCACCCCCCCTCTGAAAATTGCATTGGAATATTTCCCATGAATCATTCTTTAGATCCAGCAAAATGCTTTGACTTCCATGAATACTATAGTTTCCTTTTCAGGATGAAAGGCAACAGTTTGCCCAAGACCATACAAGAAACTCTTACAAAAGAGGAATCAGAAGTGAGTCTTTCCAGACTCAGTCCTTGGAACCCCATGGGATCTTGAACAAATGTACAGTATTTCTTGTTCTGATTAATGGAAAGGGGAGGAAGATGGCACAAGATGGGAGAGGGTAGGCAGAGATCAAAAGCTAACTCTATTTATAGATGAAGAAGACAAATAATGAATACTGTAGTATGTGCTTTCAGGTAGTTATTTTAAGGAAAAAGTACCTGGATTTCTTGTAATCAGTTACTGAAATTGTCTATAAGCATCATATAGATAAAGGATAATAAGGGATAGAAGGGAAAGTCCTGGAATGCAGAAAAAGAAAATGTCTACAATTCTAAATGATGGATGCATTGTACACTATCAGCAGCAATGGCGCCTTTTGATCTTGAAAAATCCCTCTATAGTAGGGGTGTCCAACCTTGGCAACTTTATGATATGTGGACTTCAATTCCCAGAGTTCCTCAGCCAGCATAGCAGGCTAAGGAATTCTGAGAGATGAAGTCCATACATCTTAAAGTTGCCAAGGTTGGTCACCTCTATTCTATAGTATCCTTTGCCCATGCTTATGCTTAGGTCCTTACATGTCAGGTGGCTGCAGACTCTTTACACTGCCAGCATACAGCAGACTGTCCTCTTTGGGGATGAGCACCCGCAGTCCGTCCTGGAGATCTTCTTTGAGGATGGTGCAAGACTGGACTGAAACCATAAGACAAAGCATAAGTCTATAATTGATTCTTTTTCTACTTGTTTATACTTGCAAACTTCAGGCAGAGATTAAAGCCTGAAAAATTCATGCCTGAAGTATGGACTACACTGCACCTTCCAAATTTGATCTACATAATCCATTCCAATTTTCTGAGTCACTCTTATCTTTGCCTTTAGAGCAGGGGTGTCCAACCTTGGCAACTGTTAAGACGTATGGACTTCAACTCCCAGAATTCTTTAGCCAGTTGAGGAATTCTGGG
>JANHZU010002427.1:747978-758580 GCA_032468055.1 Acrochordus granulatus | reverse complement strand
GGCAGCCCCATGTAGAACACATTGCAATAGTCCAAGGTGAGAGGACTAGGGCATGAGTGGCTGAGTGTAGGGACTCCCAGTCCAGGAAAGGCACAAACGGTGCATAACACGAAGTTATGCAAAGGCTCTCCTAGTCATGGCTGCCACCAATTCTTCAAGCAGGAGTCACAAGTCCAGGAGAACCCCCAAGTTGTGCACTGGATCCATCTGGGATAGTGCCACCTTATCCAGAATCAAAGATGTTATAGCCCTGGATCCTGAACTCCTGGGCACCCAAAGCCACTCAGTCTTGTCAAGGTTCATTCAAAGCCTGTTGTCCCCCATCCAGACCCTCACAGCCTCCAGACCCTCACAGCCTCCAGACCCTCACAGCCTCCAGACCCTCACAGCCTCCATCAAGGCAGAGGCAGCATCACTTGGATCACCAGGGATGGAGATAAAGATCTGAGTATCATCAGCATATTGATGGTACTTCATCCCATGGTGATGGATGATCTCACCCAGCGGTTTCATGTAGATGTTAAATACGAGTGTTGAGAGTACTGAGTTCTGCAGCATGCCACAAAGGAGCAGCTGAGAACTGGCCCTCTCATTACTTATTAACACCAATTTGAGACCAGCTTTGGAGAAAGAAGCCACACCAGCACAAAACTGTGCCACCCAGCCCCAGCTCTTATAGCCAACCCAAAATGATGCCATGGTTGATGGTATCAAAAGCCACCGAGATGTCAAGGAAAGAAAGGATTGATATACTACCCATCCCGCTCTCACCAGAGATCATCAATAAGGACAAGCAATGCTGTCTCTGCCCCGTAACCAAGCCTGAACCCAGACTGAAATGGGTCCAGATAATCCACTAGGACCCTCTGGAGATGCCAACCACATTTTCTACCACCTTCCAATCTGGCTGTACATAAATTGGAAGATCTAAGTGAAACAGGAAATAACAATACAGCTGATGAGTTTGCTCCTGGAATTAGCAATCTGAACCCTCTTACTGAGTTTGCTGTGGTTTTGCTGGGTCATATACTGCTTGCAATCAGGCAAGTTCATGCAGAATTGCTTCTGTAAGTGACTTTATTCACAGTAAAGTGCTCTCTCCACACTGCAATATTCCACCATGCTGATCCTTTTAGGTTTTAAATTCAGATATTTAATTTACACTAAGGTTATTTTTGAAACTGAGACATTTTTGTATAACAACTTGGCTAAATAAATACTGCAATCAAGTAAGCAAATTAAAAGTGCAATTTTATATATGTGGCAATGTATCCCATTGAATTCAATGAGGTCTGGATTTTTAATAGGCTTACCCAAGCCCATTTAAGACAATGCTAAAATGGTACCTATTTAATCTTATTTGAAATGCATTAAACTGTTTTTCAGTTAAATATTATTGTGCAAATATTTTTAAAAGTTCAGGCATTTTATGCCTTTTATAACTTTACTGATTCTCTGTTCAAAGATGGAAGGACTTACAAATATCTACAACAGAAGAAAGGATGGTGAAGCTGGTGGAACTGGCAGGGATGGCAAAATTGATGGCCTTGATGAAAGAAAAAACTATGGCATGTTTTATTTCTATTTGAAAACCATTACTAGACTTTTTTGCAAGAAACTGAAAGAAATGAAAATATAATTTTGGAATTTAATGATTAGTATTATATGGGGTTATTGAAATAATGTAGACAAACGTTATCCTTAGAGTAAGAGTTTGAGGTATTCTTATATCTATATCAAAGAAACTCTTTTTCTATTTTTCTTACTTTTTACTTCTTTTCCCTTCTCTGCAAGTTTATTTTTATTCTTTTCTTTTTCTAATTTTCTATTTTAACTTTTGAAAATCAATAAAGTCGTATAAAAACTATTGATTTTCAAAAATATAAAATTAAAAAATAAACAGTCAAGAAAAGATTTGAAAAAGAGAAAGACCAAGAAAGAGAGACGATACAGGTGCAAAAAAAAGGAAAAGAAAAAGTATGAAAAATAGAAAAAAATGACTTCTGACTTTCTTTGTTACAGACATGAATAAAAAAATACATCAAAAATCTAAAAACTGAAAATAAATTTTAAAATGGCATCAGTAGAAAGACAACAATAAAAGTATGCCAGAGAAAATAGAGGGGGGCAGTGAATATGTTACTGTACTGTCAAAACCCTAGCTCTTAAAAAGATAGAAAAATATCACTCAGGAAATTTTTATCTATGGATATTGCCATTGTGCCCTTTCCAAATAAAAGTTGGTTTTCTGCACCTTGCAGAGATGGAAGAATAGAAGGCTGGTGATTTGTTTATATCTTCAGGAGGAGACCCTGTAAAGCAGGAACGAACGAAGCACGGCTATCCAAATTGCACATCTAATGTCGGAACACAGCTAGAAAATGCGATCAGTTAACTGCACCAGATCTATTCCTCTTGATCTTCAAGGCCAAATACTGAACCAGAAAACACACACACACACACACACACTTTTATATATGACTCAGAGAAAATGCAGTTTATGGAATCACAGCTAGATTGCAGGTTCAAGCTTAGTGGAGAGTTGAGATCTTTCCTTACACCCCTGTCTGACATCTCGAGTTGTGGTGTAACATTCTCCCCTAACATCTGGCTACAGAGAACATATTTGCACCCTCCTCTCCAAAAATCCGCTTGATTTGCAGTCCTAACTTCAACTCAGGTGGTTGGTTGTCATGCAAGCAGAGCTTGCCCACCCACTCGGCCCCCCAGTCGCAGACCACACAACACGGCACGGCCCACAGGTTCTCCTGTAACTGGTCAGTGCTGATGCAGACAGCTGCAGCCACTACTCTTTCCCTGCTGTTTCCCCCCACCCACCCCTTCCAGCTGTATGGCATACTGGTAATACTTGCAGGCCAGGCTGTGTTACTGAAAATAATCCTTCCCTTTGCATTAGGCCTCACAAATCCCGATGCCATCTTGGGGCAGAACAGTTGCCCTTTCACGCTAATCTGCCAAGGAGACGGGATAAATAGGAAGGAGGGGAACAGTTGCTGTTTCCAGACCAAGTATATTTGAGAAGCTGTAGTGCAGCCTTTTGGCTTGCATCTCCCTGAGAACAGAGCCCCGTGCCTCTTCTCTCTCACGCTTGCCAGCATTTCCCAGCCTGTGAGTCACAAAATGCTGGCAGGTCTTGCTCCCCTGACTCTGCAGCTAATCAGTCCCTCGCCAACCTCCCACCCCCTCCTCAAACTGCATCCTTCTTAGGCTGAACCTCTCACACTCTACTTGGGAGCTCTCAGCTCTCATAAACTGGAATCTAGATTTGGGTAATTCCATCCCCGATGCATGTGAATATTAATCACAATAGGGCTTGGGCAGGAAAGTTTGCTGGCATAAAAACATGCTGCCCACAGTCAGAATCCCAGATGGGCCTTAGCAAGGAAGCAGAATGATGAGAGATAGCCTCAGTGTGTGTAGCAGCAGAGAGAAAGGATAAGAAACACCTTGTTTAATGCCAGTTACGCGCAGCGGACAAAAGCCGGTTAAGGCATCAAGCTAGAAACTGGGAGATTGGGAGTTCTAGTCCCACCTTAGCACAAAGCCAGAAGAATGAGCTTGGGCCAGACACCCTCTCTCAGCCCTAGGAAGCAAGTCATGGCAAACTACTTCCAAAATCTTGCCAAGAAAACTGCAAGGACTATTCTCTCATGTGTGGTTTGGGGCTCATGCAGAGGAAGCCTTTGCCATCATTTTAGATTTGTGACTCCAAATTTTTGAGACCCCACCGTCTCAAGAGAGGGAGTGGGAAGGCTGATGCTGAAAAGGATAAACAACAGCACCAGCAAGACACAAATGGAAGACAACGTTGTGAATCCATTCATCCCTGAAAAAGATCTGTGAAGGAGGAAATGTAATGGGATACATAAAGTCTCTACTGGAGACCCGAGGACCTTACTGGTACCACCATGTATGAGTGGAGCTGGAGTGAATGGAGAACCTCTCCATTAGCAGACACCTTTTCAAAGTTTTAAAGGAGGGGAAATATCTGGTGGGATTGAGTTGCTAAAGCTCAAGTATAAATGTCCCATTTTTTTCTACATCTACTGTAAATTGCTGATTGTTTAAATTCCAATCTGTTGTGGGCTTCAGTGCTTTAAGAAGAGAAGCACCAGTTGGCTAACAATGAGAACATTATACATCCAGTCTTTGACTGTAAAGCTTGCCTGTATCACATAGAAATCAGGTTCAGTCCAACTAAATTCAATTTGCTTGATATAATGGATTTATTACAAGCTGTGGCTAACAAAGACAAAGAGAAGGATGTCTGTGAAAGAAACATTCCTCTAACTATACAAGAAAGGCTGAGAGAGCAACCATTTCCCATGGCTTTCCACTGCTTCAACACTCTCTTGTGGTTTCGGGGAAAGAGATCTCTGTGGTTCCTCTCTACAGGGGGCTTCACTCATCTCTGGCCACTGGAAGGCAGGAAAATTAATAATCTGTGTCTTAATGAAATCCTCACAGTAGAGACCAAGGAACCAATATCTTAGCAAGTAAACTATTAGAACTGGGAGCAAAGCCATATAGCACAGACTGTGGAAAAACTGAGTTGTGCTGGTCATTCAACGAGTGGCAGAAAATGGGAATTTCCACCTTAAAAAGAAGAAACATCTATTTCCTTCTTTTCCCACTGGGCAGGAATTACTATAATCGCTTTCATAATGTCAATGTGTAGAGGCTGCAGCAGCTGTCTCAAGGACAACAGATTGTGTTGTGCAGACACTTCATAGAAGGAGGTGCAGTTGCATTCAATATTCTGTCCACCTTGATGTATTTTCCTTCTCTTTGATGCACAGCATTCAGTGTCCAAGCTGAGAAGCAGAGGGGTTCAAGCTGGTTTGGAAATTTCCAATTCTAGGGTCAAACTACACATTATTTCCAAACAAGGAGGAAGAATTCTTAGGCTGTTGAACTCTCAGCATCCCACACCGCTGGTTCTGCTGGGAATTGTTGGTCACCAATTGGAAAGTCACCGTTTTTCTATCCTCTTTTAACCACTTCATCAGTAGCTGCTGATTTCTCCTCCCACCAACCATTTTAGTGTAAAAGTAAATGTAACAGAACTTTACAGATATTTTGCTCCATAATATGCTGTACTCCTAGTTTAGATCGGTAGCTGTGTACATGCAGTTTTCAGTGAATAATTCAGTTTGCATTGAGCAGACCATTTTTTGACATGCTAAATTGCTGGACAGAAACTGCTTAAGGAAAATTACTGTCTCCCTACACTGCACAATAGGGATGAAGTACATATATTTTTGAAGGAAAAAAAGGACAGCCAATAGCTACTTTATTAAAGGAGCATATAGCTTGACCTCTATAGTTACAACTATTGTATAGTTACAACTATTGGTTACAATTATTTAATGAAGAAAAAGCTTTACACAAATTTATTTTTACAAGTAGTCCTCATTTAGCAACCACAATTGAGACCAGCAATTTGGTCATTAAGTGAATGGTCACTAAATGAAATTGTGACTGTGATTCTGATTTTACTTCAGCTTTCCTTTGCTTTACAGACCTGCAAAGTCCATAAATGCAAGGAGTAGTCATGAAGTTACTTTTCATTACCATTGTAACTGTGGACAGTCACGATATGAGGCAGTCGCTAAACAAGGACTTTGCTACCTGTACAGCAAAGCATTCTCTCTGGGTCCATCAATGGTGTGCTTCATTTTTACATTGCACTAAGCCAGTTTTTACCAACTTGGCTGAGGAATTCAGGAAATTGCAGCTGAGCATAAAGTGGGAGAAGGTTGCACTAAGCTATAAAGTAATGTTCATATGCCATAAGGGCTGGATTACCATGCCAAGCTACAACCAAACAAATCACTTGATCCCTTAGCATGGTGCACGACCACAGCCTCAGATTCCCAAGATCATCACCCTCCTTCCCTTCTTTCTGACTTGGTTTAATTGTAATGCTACTCTTCATGGCAAGGCAACACTGAGAGTTTCATAATTTGAACAAGGTGTGCTGCAAAAAAAAAGGTGCCTGAGTAACATTAAATGTGGAACTTAGCTCAGCTTGAAAGAAGAAATTCAAATTTTCTTTTGAAAGAACCTGAAAAGACTTCAACATGAGTCCCAGAGCCTGACCAGCATGTAGACATTTTCTTCTCATCAGAAGCAAAATTACTTCTCTTTCTATGGATGAGAGAAAGATATCCCCACCCAAAGTCTAGATTTAATTATGTTCACCGAGATACACTGTTGATTTCTGTTCTAGGAGAGGCAGGTTTTTTTCTAACCATAAAGTGTTGAAAATCTTTTGACCCTGGAGTTTTGCAAAAATAAATAAATAAATAAACAGAGGGAAAATGTAGAGTAAATGAAATGGAATCAAGTGCCAGTATCTGCCCACTGGTCAAGTTGGGAGGAGCTCTGTGGAATACTAATAGGGAGTGTTTCTCTTAGAAGTAGAGATCTGTCAGATTCAACTGAGCAAAGAATAGCGTTCCCTCTCCCAAGTAGAAGCTGGTTCAGACAACCAGTTATATAGTTAGAGGCCAAGGAAGAGAGCTTCCTCTGAGATACTCTACATTTTGTACTTGGAAAAGCCCTGGTTACAGAGCTGAGCAAGGCCTTTGTCTGGCCCACTTTGTTGGTTTGTAATGTATGCATTAGGCTAACCACACCTAACAATCCCCTCTTGTGAATCACAGAGCTGCTAGTGGATTATAGTTAAACCAAAGCTACCAGTCCCAGATGAGATACTAGCTGGATGTTCATTTTACTCTCTTGCTGCCTCCCATTTAAAACTTGCCCTCTGAATCCCAAAGTCAAGATGGGCCTTGTCTTCTGTTCTTTTCCCCCAAGACATGAGGTTGAAGTATCCTTCTTGTCCAAACCACATAACCCCTTCATCTTGAATTGGTGCTTCTTGATCCTTCTGCCTTCCTGAGCGGGGAAAATATGAGGAATATTAAGAGATGATCCTCTGAGTATCTGAGCATGAGAAACATCTGTAGCTTTGGGTGAGAAAGTGACAATACAAAGCCCTGGTTCTGATCCTTTCATCAAACAACTCAACTTATCCATTGTGTGTGAAAGGGCAGAGAATCATTTGCCTCAATACTCAGAGAAAGCTATTTAATTGAGCTATTGAAGCCTCTGATAGCCAGATCTTCTTACTTTAAAGATGCTCCATCCCTACACCTTTTTACTCCATTTACAGACACACACACCAAAACTCCAGAATGTCTACAATTGCAGATATTGTTTCTCCAGGGTGTTTTTTAGCCTGAAACTCTTATTTGGCAACCCTAATGCAATTTCTGATGGAATACCACCACTGCAATCAGGTCATTAGTGAAAAAGGGGGCTAAATCCAGGTTGGCCCCATTTGTTCCATTTTACCAAGGCAACTAAATCAGTCTCAGGAGCATTAGCTGAAACTGCATATGCCACATATTCTCCACAGAGCTGGCCTTAATTGCTGTTACCACAGCAAACAACATCTAGCATTGGACTCCAGACCCATCAATCTGCACAGTTCATGCTTCTGGCCACCAACCTCTCCATGATTCAGTTTTCTTGGTTCATAGCACATCTCCATCACAACTGGAAAAAAAAGATAATAGATAACAGGTCTCCTGCTCAGACATCTGTGACTCATATATTTGGTGTGGGTTACTGGTGTGCGTTGCTGTGTAGGGGGAAGTAGAATGATTTCTGGATTCTTTTCAAGAATATTTAATCTTGTTCCTGTCTACGTAGCCCAGAAAAGCTCTGATATGATGACAACACATGGCAAAAGTATTATGAAATGGAAATACAAAATAGGTGATGTACATCTTTCATTGGATCAACCTTTGAGTGACAAAACAATAATTCAGACAGAAAAAGAAAGTATTCTGCCCTCTAATAATATATGGAGCAAAATGGTTATTAAATGCGACTTCTGATTTTAGACAATCAAAAAAAGCCATTCATCTATGAAGTGTTTACAACAGATTTGATTTGCATCCCACCTTTATAACTTGATAGGTGACTCAAGGTGGTGAACATACATAGTACACCTTTCTCCTCCTATTTTCCCCACAACAACCCTGTGATGTAGGTTGAGCTGAGAGTGTGGGGGAGACATTGCAATGAGTGAACAGAATCAAGATGAATACACTGTAAAGAGGAGGGGCAAATTGGAAGATTTTTAAAATGTCTTTAACTGTAGTATTCCTATTTCAGTTTTTACATTATAATTTTTGTCTGTTACAGTATTTATTTCCATGTACATAGCTCATATGTCTCTAAACTAATTAAACACTAGGAGGAAGAATTTATTTATTTGATCCTCAAATGCAAAATGTAATGGCTATAAACAACAGAGGTTCCATTCATATAAAAATGCTAAGTAAATCCTAAGAATATTCTTTAAATATTGCCCAGCGGTATTTAAAGAATATTTAAATTGGCTCAAGATATTGCAATGAATCTGGAAGTTGAATGTGATAGATTTGGCACAACTAGATAAAGTTTGCATTCCAAACAAGCTGTGACCTGAAAAGAGCCAAAACAGAGGAAATCTGGAAACTGAGCAGAAGGAAGGAAGATATTAGGTAGTATAACCTTTCGGTTATGAAGGCAAAAAGGAGGCTTTGGAGTGCAAGGAGATACTCACGTAGCACTTGTCTGAAACTCCTTAAGCTCCTGTGGCTGCCTTTTTGCAGCTGTTATGCAACCCCAGGAAAAGTCATGTTTTGTTTAAAGGGTTGCAGACAGGTGCAATATGCGTGCTCTTGCATGCTCTGAATTCCACAACCCTAGAAAATAGATCTGTGTGCGTTGTATGTGTGTGGGAGACTATGCAATGTGTCAATAGAACCAAGATGAATATACTGTAAAGTGGAGGGTGCAAATTGGAAGATTTGTCTTTATTTCTTTACTGTGATAATCCGATTTCAATTTTTACATTATAGTTTTCATCTGTTACCCACCACAAAATAACAAGAAACAGCACTGTCTGTTTTTAGCACTCATGGCCCAAAAAGGACACTAGATATGTGCTTCTAGCTCTGGGGCCACAGTTATGTGCTCTATTGTAGGTTCCCATAGCTGCTAGGGCTTTTCCCACTCCATTGCTGGATTTATGCTCTAATATGGGAAGAAAAGAGAAGTGACTGGAATTTGTACCATAGCCCAGGATACAGATCAGAGGTGATGCAAGACATAACTGGAAGAGGTGGTAAAAGAGACCTCACCCAACCCCAGCCTTAGAAGTAAGGGAGAGATGATTTGCAGCTTCTGGTCTGGTTTTAATGGCTGGAGAAGGAAGCTAAATTCTTAAGACATAAGCCTAGCCCTACACAGATTTGCTGGGAAAAGATGCAGCACCTAGACAGGCTCATAAAGGATCTTCAGACCTGGGCTCAATTGCAAAGGCTCTTTCTTAGACTATATTTAGAGATTCAGGGCAGATGCCACTTCTCAGGTGCAGGAATGGATAACCTAGTCTTCCACTGACTCCCAGCTGCTTGCAAATGCATCCTCCGTCCATATTTTGAAGCTTTTGAGCACTTCCTTTAGATCTAGTAACACCCCCAGCTCCAAATGGCTACTACTCCTGACCTACCTTCTCCTTTCCAGCAGATGACCACTGGCCTCTGTGGTCATTTTGTCCCAGACTGCTGGTTCTTTGTTGGCTGATAGCTGCATTTTTCTTCAACCAGAGCTGATCAAGTGAGAGCCAGTTATGCCAATTAATTTTTTCTACCACCTTTAGAATCTTATCACTCCATTCAACCCTAGAATGATGCGAAGAACAACCAACAAGGTCCTATAATAGTCATATTCCAGACGAAGCAACAACCTAGCCCTATGGTCAATCTTCTGCAATCCAGACTAGAATTCTAAAGTTGGGGAAGTTTCATCAATTGAGAGAAAAGAAGAGCTGCCATGCCAAAATTGCCACAAATTCCTAGATATTTTAATACTTCAAGTTACTCCATATCTTCCCCACCTCTCAAATTTAATACTTTCTAATAATCTGTGAACAATGGAAGCATTTCTCACATGTTCTGTGCTTAAAAATTAAAATCATATTTCACATCTTCAGGTACACAATTATTTCACAAATTCTTCTTGAATCTCGGTGATGAAAATAGATTTTGGACCCTGGACTACCCTGCTCATATTAAGCTCTTAACTAGTTATTTAGTGCCCATTTCTTGCCTCAAAAAAATGATGCTTACACGTTGTGTGTCCTTACCATTAACAAACTATCCACCTAAAAGCCTATCTATAACCATGATGGTGTGGTCGCTGACCTAGAGACAAATATCCTGGAGTATGAAGTGGGCCTTAGGAAACATTACTAACAACAAAGCTAGTAAAGATGACAGTATTCCAGCTGAACTATTTAAAATCCTAAAAGATGATGCTGTTAAAGTGCTACACTCAATATGCCAGCAAAGTTGGAAAACTCAGTAGTGGCCACAGGACTGGAAAATATAAGTTTATGTTCCAATCCCAAAGAATGTTCAAACTACGTACAACTGTATTCATTTCACACAGCAGATCATTGCAGATGGTGACTGCAGCCATGAAATTAAAAAATGCTTGCTCCTTGGGAGGAAAGCT
>JANHZU010002427.1:691515-704846 GCA_032468055.1 Acrochordus granulatus | reverse complement strand
GCGGCCGGGGCGCCCAGCCTCCCCGAGGCCCCTCGGCTCCCCTCCGCTCCTTTCCCCCCCGACGGGCGCTCCGCACTGACCTGCGTGCGTAGCCATGGAGATGGGCGAGGGGAAGTATTTCCCGGGCTGGAAGTGTCCTCCGTGCTGCACTGAGTTGTGCCCGGCGGAAGCGAGGCGGCTGGAGCTGTTGCGATGGCCCCGCTCGGCCAGGAGGGGAGGCGGAGGCGCGAACTCCCGGCCATCCATGCCGGGGCTGCGCTCCCGCAACCGAAGCCCCGGCAGGAAAGGGGCTGCCGCGGGACGGCCTTGCCGCGGGTGAAGCGTCGCGCCCGCCCCGGCGCGGGAAATCTGCAGGGCGCGGGGAAGGAAGGGCTCCCCTCAACACGAGGCTAGTCGCGTCCCTCCAAGAGGCCTCGGCTTCTCGTGGCACCGGGGATCCGGCCTCATTCTCTGCAGGGGGAAGGAAGGAGAGAAGATCAAGCGCGTGAGGAAGGAAGCCGTCGGGGCTGCACGGGTCGACGGCGGGCGCGGCGCCCGGGGCCGCCCCCCCGAAACCCCGCGGGTGGGCTCCCCCAAAACCGGGCCGTGGGGACACCCCCCCGCCGCCTGCCTTTGCGAGGACGGAGCAACCGGCTCTTGGGGTTACGTGGGACCGCCGGCTTTCAGACAAACACCCCGTCCAGCTCTTTGAAAGATCTACGTGGAAAATAGAAAATGCAGCAATGCGGCGCTTTCAGGCCTTGCAGTTTTTTATCACCGTGGTGGGAAGAGGGAGAGATACGGTTAAAGCGAGGTCTGGATGATGAAAGCAGGAGCAGCGCCTCCAGTGTAATTCGGGGCGGCGAGGCGGTTGGAGGAGGAAAAAACAATTGCACCAAGTTTTTATTTGTTGTAGTTTTGCTCAACTACGTTATTTTACCGTTTTGAACTGCTAACTGTTCTCCGATGACTACGTGGGCCATTTGTTTGCTCTGGTAATCTAGACAAACTAAACCTTCAAATTGATGTTTTAAAAAAATCTTATGTAACCAGACTGGAAGGGATGGGGGGGGTCTTTCGGTCGCCCCCCCTCCAATTTAACGTTAAGCGCTATCCTTTGCTTTAGATGTGTATGAATGGGAGGGACGGGGATTATCTTTGGTTTGCTGGCTTCCCAGTTTACAAACCAGTTGCCTTGGTGGAATCCAAAAGAATGCCTTCCTTGCGCAGCAGACCCCAGATGAGGGGAAAAGAGCTTGCTGGGCTTCAATTACTCAAGCTCAGAAATAAATATTTCACTGCAGACACTTGAGTGGCAAAGTCCTGCATTCCTCCTTCAAGGGCAGGGTTTAAATTCTACAACTGTATTCTTAGACAAAACAGTTATGTAAGATTCTTCCTGTGCATTCCGTTTACACATAAGGGGTGTCTGGCTTTGACCCAAGGTGTGTAACATTAGGCCAAGAGGAAAGAGGGGGGATAAAAAGATCGCTCCCCCCCTTCTTTTTTCCTTCAGATTTCCCAAGAAAGACTGCTGCACTGAAAGATTTCCACTAGCTTCTGGCTACAAAAAATGTGCATCTCCCATATAAACGAACCCTTTGACATATTAATGAAGATCTAATGCACGGACGAGGGAAAGGAGGGGTACCCAGATTATTTCTGTACACTAAGGTGGTTCATCCTATGTATCTGTTCTTACCTGGAACTCTTACATTGTCTGAAGGATTCACAGCCCATTCAACCCATACTGAAAGTAACTGAACAAGCTTACTGGTTAACAATCCAGGAGAAAGAGAAAACACATTTGCTTACCTTAATGTGTCATGAATTAGAACAATGAAACAGTATTTTTTTAATTTACTGAACACTATTTTAAATGGTTAGATGCAAAGCTTTTAACTCTTAACGTTGCTTGACTACTTGGTGTTTGATTTAATCTATAACTGAAAACAAGGTATTAAATGACTATATATTTGCACAGCGGATAAGATTACACATGCACGCATACACATGTGTATGCATACACAGCTACATAAAATAGAGGAAAAAAGAAATATAGAGAGCTTTCTACTGTAAGTAAGTGGAACCACTACATACAAAAAAGACAAGAATTTCTTTATTACTGGACATTTTAATTGTCTGCATATTACCAATATTTTATATTTTGCAACTGGGAAAATTATAAGAAAAATGAATACTCTTTATCACCTCCCCACCCCCCGCCCCGCTTAACAGTAAAAATCTTCCCGGAGAGGCAGCAGTAAAAAAATAATAGGCTTGGAGGGAGGGGGTCGTGGAAGAATTGAAGGCTGGAAGACAAAAGCGAAATTAGCAACTTCAGCAAGTTTTGAGTTCGATACATCAATATGAAGGGAACGTCGTGTGTTGGTTTGCTTCCCCTCCCCCATCCTCCTCCTCTTGAGATTTTTTCCCCCGAATGAGAAAAAAAGCGTACCCGACTGAAATAAACCAGCCGATTGGAATGATGATTTTAGGCCGACGGCTAGTTTCTCGTCGTAGCGTCCCAGGAGCGGTAGCCGCGACCACGTCTAATTGGGCAACGTGTCCGTTTCGGCAACGGGCAGAGCCGAGAAGAGGAAGCCGAGCTCGGCCTTTCCGCGAGCGGGTGAGCGAGCCGACGTGCGCCGCGAGGGCCTCCGCATCCGGGCGCCTCGATCCGCCTCGGCTCCTCTTCGGAAGGACGCGTCGCCGGCGACAGTCTCGCAAGCGCCGGCCTCGGAAGGGCGGCGTAAGCGTTTGCCCGGGTCGGTGCCAACGAGCTGTGCGCCCCGTCCCTTGCTTTCGGCGGGGAAGGAAAGGCGCTGGGCGCGGAAGACCGCCCAGCAGCGGAACGGCAGCCGTCCCCGGCCGGTCCCCCCCGAGTCGCCGAGGCTCTGTGCGGACTCGACCTGCGCTTTGCTGCCCCAGAGGCGGACGGAGGGAGCACCTGGAGCTCCGGCGAGGCTCAAAGGCTCCGGCGCGCTGCTCCCGGGCCTGCCTTGTCGGAAGAGACAAAGAGGGCGAGGACGCCGCCGCGCCGAATCTTCTCCAGCCCAGCGAAGATCGCTCGGGAGCGGCGGCAGCCATCCGAGCGGCCCGCCGCTGCGACAGCCCGAGGGCTTCCAGCAGACCGCAGCATGCTAAAAAGCCTCACGGATCTCTCCGGAAGCGCGGGGATTTTGCACTCTGAGCAATTTCACGTTTCTCGCGCGTTCGATCGTTCGCTTCCCCCACAACCGCGTTTTTCACGTTTTTATTTTGCGAAAGAATAACAGTCATCGTTATTATTAATGAAAAGGAATCGAGGCGGAAGTTGTTTCGCTATCTTGGGCTGACCAACAAGGCCACCACCCAAAGCATTTGGTGCGTTTTAAAATCAGAAGATGATCACAGTCCTTACAAACAGGCAGGGAGATTGAAAGAAAGAGGAAACCGAGAAACAAAAGCGTGTTACTGAATTATTCAGTTTCCAGAAAGCTTTTCCATCAGTCAAAAAACAACTACGGCTCACCGTTTAAACACGCAAGATGGATTTTCTTCTTTTTTAATTTTAAAAATCCTTATGAGACATCCTAATAGCACGGCAAAACAGAGTTATCTTGCTGTGCGGAGGATCAGTATACTTGCGAACACCCGGCGGGTAAATAAATTCATATGCTTCCTTTCTTTATTGTTTTCATTTTTTGTTGTAATTCAGAACTTTTAAGAATTGGAGCCTTTTCTGACGCAGATCATCTTGAGCATTCAGCATGAAAGAATCATATTCATAAAGATCTATTATGATTCATTTTAAAGAAAAAATGGATACAAATTTACATGAATTCCTTTTGCCACAATGCCTATTTGTTTTCCTTGAAAAGCAACCATTTACAGTTCCATTTTAAAAAAAACAGACAAACTGATTAGCATTTCAGATAAGAAATATGTGAACAATCATAGTTTTTGTTAGCACTACTCGGAGCAGTGCACAAAATTTCCAGGAAATAAAAACCATTTAAAAAATAAAACACAACACGCATGTATCTCAGTGGTTTGCATTTCATTAGAAACAATATGCATCTCCTTTCCCAAAGGAAGGTTTTTTTTTTAAGAAAAAAGGATATTCAATTTAGTTGAGGAATGGATACAATTGTTACATTTTTTCCAACGCCAGGTACTTGCATTGCTTTTAAAATATATATATATATATATATACACACACACACAAAATATATTTTTGGCAGCAATGATTTTGCTTATATATAGTACAGCTGACCATTGTGAAGGTCTACATATTAACAATAAATAATAATTTAACAACAAATCATGAACGTTAAAAATGCTAAATAAATTTCAGTTACTTACTGGAGGGAGGGGTGTTCCTTTGCACAGAGGGGACGCAATACAATTAAAATCAGGGAGTGGGACTTTGTTGTATTCCTATTGGTATTTGCACTGTGCTGACTGTTGCACTGTAAATGCACTGGCTGCTGCTCCTTGCAGAAAGGAAAAAAAGACCCCGTCGCGAGCTTCAGCTTCCCCAGCCTCGCATCTCAGTCCTACAAGCAACTCTCCCTGCATACTAATAAGCTCGTGCCACTCACTCAGGGTGAGCGCGCTCGCTGATTGGACGCCTCGTCCTCCACGGTAATAAGCTCGTGCCACTCTCCCTGCGTAAACAGGCTTCCCGATAGGTTGGCGCGGGGCCAGGGAGCTGCCAATCAGAGAACAGCGGGACTACTACTCACCCCGATGGCGCCTAATTCAAGTCCCCGCAGTTGCGCAGCTCCCCTCGCGCAGCTCCCCTTTGCCCGGAGTTGAATAGAGCGGCGCGGCGGGCGGGAGGAGGCGGAGAGCGGGAAGAATCGCAGGCTGGGGAGGCCCCCAGAAAGTGGCTACGGCTCACGGGCACGGACTCGCGCCCGTCGGCTGGGCAGCGGGGGCCGGCTCCGGCTGCCCCTTTGGCTTCGGTGCGCCGCGGCTGCCGAAGGGAGGAATCACAGCGTGAGGGGCCACGTCGCCCGCCCTCGGGCGGCCTTATGAGTTCCTCGGCCGACGGAATTCCAAGAGGTTTAGGGCAAGGGAAGCCCTTCCTAGGCGTGCTCTTCGCACCTGGTCCGAGCCTCCGACGCCTTTAAATATCTCGGACGCTCCAATCGCTGCGCCGCCGCTCTGCGAGTCCAGGAAAGCCCCGTTTCTGGGTTCTCGCTCACAAGCACGTGCGAAATCTTCTGTGCGGGAGATTTATTTGTAATTCGGTCATTCTCTTTCTCTTTTTTGACTCCCACGCTTCACGTTTCCGTTACGACTCCCTGCCCGTCCTCTCCCCCCGCCGCTTGCCCAACATGCGCTGTCTCGGTAAATTGCCACGCTTCTTGTAAACAGGACAGACACGTGCGCGTTTCCTACCTGCATGAAATCCCCCCCCGACCTATTTTTATCCAGAAACCGCACTAAATAAAGCCGTCGACCGACTTGGCGCCGGCAATTGAGAGGTTAACCGCGCGGGCTTCAGTCTCTCTCCCACCCCCTTCGGTCTTTCCTTCCCCGCTTCCAGGAGATGCCCCGATTGGTTGGCAGGCTCCCAGCCCGCTGTCCATCACCCAGTGTAAACAAGGCGCTGATTGGCTGCTGGCCAGCCCGCACTGGGCTGCCTGAAAAAAGCAATTACTGGCCCCGCGGTTTGCAGGGGGCCCGGGGCTGGTTGATGAAAGGAGATAAGCTGGGGACTGCTTCCAGCGCCCCCACCCACGCTCCCTCCCTCCCCGTTCCCCGAGGCAGGGCCTACCGTCCCTTGAGCCGAAAGAAGGTCAGAGAGTGGAGAGGATCAAAAGGAGCAAAGAAAAGGGGAAGCGGACGGAGCCCCTCTTAGCGATTTTGAAAGTAAAGCCATTCGCGCAAGGCGGGTTTGGTGCCTCGGTCACCGGAGGGAGGGGGAGGGCGGACCGACGGTCGGGAACTCCTCCCTTCTCGGAGTCGGGGGGACTCTCGGTGGCGCAGCTAGACGGGTGAGTAGGAGAGCGAGGAAACGCAGCGCAGTTAAGTGGGACAAGGAAGAGAAGGTCGCAAAAGAAAGGCGGGGAGGACGCGAGCCGACCGAGCACCTTCTCTGTTTGGGTAGGGCTCGGTGCTACGGAAGAGTCGATGCCGGGCGTCCCGCTGTATTTCTGACCCCGGTCCAGGGCTCCAGAGATTTCAGACGGGGCAGTCAACTGGACCCGTCTTGAGAGAGCAAAAACCCCGCGCCTCCGAGCGAACGCCCCGCTTTGGCAGAGATGGAATCTGTAGCGAAGCGAACCGGGAGAAATGTCAGTTCCAGCGATCGCACGAGGTTGAAGGACACGTGTGTGTGCGTTTCTGCGTGTGTTGGTGTGCGCGCGCGATGCCATGGCAGCGACTGGGAGGCTCAGAATTCTCTCCAGCCCCCCATGCTCGTGATTACGATTATTTTTTAAAAAAATTAAAAGGAGCTTAATTGATTTAAAAATGCAGAATAAATCAAAATAACCCGTAAGAGATATTAGATTACAATGGAGCTATTCATTAACCAGAGGGGCGAATTAAATTAAAAAGCAGCGAGTGAATGTGCGTGTAGGCTCCCGTGCTTATGCGTATGCCTCAGTTAAAGGAGAGAACTTGGCGTTTTCCACGATGGTGATGATGTTTGCTAAAGCCATATACCCGCTGAATATCCAGAGAGAAAAAAGAAATGTATCCCAATCTGCCAGTGCTGGTAAAATATTCAGTTTGGATCAACACTTTCCAAGCGGTGAGGAAAGGATTGGTTATTAACACTACTGCTGCTCTTTGTATCAAATTGTTAATGGATCAATTATAATTTAACTGTAGATACATATAAACATCTACAGCTCACAGATTTGTGCCTAAACCAATAAGAGAGGGTGTTCAAACAAGAGAAAGCCCCAAACATGTTAGGCCACAGTTACTTTCCAAATTTATTAGATATAACATGTACGCTGGAAACTATGAGAAACATAAGCATTCTGTTAGGTTCCAAGAAGAAATTACAAGCACAACAATGCAGAATTTTTAAAAATATGCAAGAGAATATATAATTCTGAAAGGAACCCTATTTGTGGTGGGAGTGAGGGAGGGAGTGGTTCCTAGAAAGGCAAATTGAGGCTCTTGAATTGCTCTCATAAAAAGTGACAGCGGAGAGGGAAGAACTGAAAGCAAAGGCAATTTTCAACTTGTGCCTTCACTTGGAGCCTAGAACATGAGGCGCTACAAGGAGACCTATATGAGGAGACTACAATTTCAAAGCAGAGATTTGAAATAGAAGAGGCCATTCTGCAGGTGAAAATTAAACGGAAAACTACACTCGTGACAGCACATCTGGTACATAGATGCATACATGCGCGCGAGGACGATAAGGCTGTGTGTGTTTGGGTGCGTGTGCTTGTGTGGTGGCCTCCAAAGTCTTCTGTTGTTTATTTAGGCCCTGAGCCAGAACATTGGCTAGTAGGCGTGGGAAGGGTCAGAAGGGATTCAGTTGGATCTGTCTGCAACGCATGGGGCCTTACCACAAAAAAAAAGAGCTGCGTACGTACACACTCCCCTAAGGAAAAGTCAGCTTTCAACTCTAACAAAGGACAGGATCTAAAAACCTGTGGAGAACTTTTAAGTCATGTAGATTCTTCTGGGGTACAGGAGCAGTGGTTCAACTGAACTTGTCTGCCTAGATGATCATTGGTCATATCTTCTGAAATGACAAACTCAGAGGAAGAATGGGGACTTGGAGTTTTCATCGTCATGCTGACTTAAATATTAGTTTAATATGCCCTGTATTTCCATCACTGGATTGTCTTCATGCTCCTTAAATTCTCACTTGCCAGAAAAAAAGTTCTCAGTTGGACAATGGCTCCCAAGTCAAACCAGTTCCTCACCCTGACCTAATTTCTATTTCTGTGGACTAAGAGCAGTGTCTGGGCACTGGCCCTAGGACAAGTGTGGGATATATGGTACAAGAAATCCTTGCAGGTTTCCAGAATTTTGAGTCTCTCAACAAAGAATTTCAGTTACATGTCCGTAAAACAAAAGAGTCATCTCACCTTTTGCGATAGAAAAGAACTGGCTCTGTTCAAGCAGATACAAATTGCAACATGTAAATAAGAGTCACCAGTTTGATTCTAAATATATTTGCCTGGAGTAGTAAGTAAGGCTAGCTGTTTTGGTCTGGATTTATTTAAATGTATTCAATATGGATTATTAACTTATACTATTGGAAAGCAGCACAACAGCAAGATCCTGATCATATGTGTTCAGAAATAAATGCTGATTGACCAGGAGTTCCTTCCCAAATTTAGCAAAATTGCCTTGTTTCAGAGATTTAGGACCACATTTTTAAGAAGTAATGATCAGGTCTAAGGTACACTGAAATCTATGTAAGTTTTCTCCAAGCAGAGGTAGCTGTCTTGTGGAGGTGGCAAGTTAATTGTATTAATTTTGGGAGCAGGTCTCTCCATGATGGCCTGTTGTCTTCAATGGGTTTTCTCCAGATATACATATAGGAGGACTGCAGGATCAGGGCTGTAGACATTCACAAAAATCAATCCTTCAATTTGGAAAATGATAGATTTTTGGGCCATGATGTACAAATTGCTCCTCTTGATAAACTTCTGGCAGGAGCATCCAGGAAAAGATTTCCTCCATCAACTTTGGGGTGCATGTGTCGTTACCAATTTTTTTGTTTCAAAGTGAGAGCGGGGGACTCGTGAAACTTGAGATACAGGATGCAACAGTATTCCAGATCTCTTTTGTCATTATTTGGGACCCAGAGAGGAGCAGTTTAGGGATGGGGGGGGCCCTGCTTGTTCTTTCAGGTGGTGTTTAGTGGTGAATGTGCCAGGTCTCTGCAAAAGCAGCAGTTGCCCTGCAGTGGCAAATGGATGGAAGGGTAATTAATGCAAAGTGACTGATTGCTCTTGAAGAAGGCCAGTCCAGCAAAGGGGATTATCCCTGGTCACCGAAGCGTCTCCTGATTGACACTCTCTTTTCCATCTCTCAGCCTAGAGCAAAGTACCCCAGTGCTGTATATTATCACTGGTTTAAGCCCAGAACAGTAAAATCTCAGATTGTTCAAAAGCTTGATTTTATTTTGATTTTAAAATGACTATATTCAGTTATTATTGGACTAGGGAATTAAGTACTGTATTATTTTGTTTGAAGATTAAAAACAAACACCACGAATACATGAAACTAAAGGTTCCGAATTGAAAAGGGGTGGGAGAGAAAAAGGGTGAGAGAGAGAGAGAGAAGAAAAATGTAGAAAGGAAGGGAGAGATGGACCTTGGAGCAGATGAAAGCAGCTGAAGAGAAAGGAAATAGGAAAACTGGCCTTGGGTTGGTTTAATAAATAAATAAATTAGCCACACCTCTGCACCTCTTGTTCTTGTAACTCTCTAAAAATTTGGATTAAGGAACAATCCAATTTTTTAAAAAAGTGCAAATTAAAAATTCAATTCCACTTTAATTTATTTTTCCATTTAAAAAATTGAAGAAGACTTTATATTCTATGACTATTATGTCCTGTATTTTGAAAATCCCTTTCTTTTGGCTCTGCATCCCTTTCTGCCTGCCTGCCTGCCTTCCTTCCTATTGTTAAAACAAAGAACTTTAGACAGAGTGGTGTATAAACCAGAGGTTTGTTGGCAAATTACCAGTAACTCATATTCTGCCTGCTCACTTACACAAAACTGGTGGTAGAGATTTCCTTCCTTCCTTCCTTCCTTCCTTCCTTCCTTCCTTCCTCCCTCTTTCTCTCTAGACAATCATTTTGTATTCCTGAAGTGAATGGTGCCACCCAGAGTGAGGGAGGCAGGGAAACTCCATCAAGCTTTTTGATAGGCGGAGGGACATTGTCAGCAGAGGTTAGAGCTTCTCCCTTTCCACTGTTTTTTAAAATCTGTCCATGGGTAACAAATGTTTTTAATTTAACTGGAGCAGAGCATGGTATCTCTCTGGCTTCCTCTATAAGAGGAAGATGATAATGCAGTTAGAAATAAATATTTAGAGCTGCGTTAAGAAAAATCTGACCCAAACCTATCTTTTGGTGCCTCTGTGTGTGTGTGCATGTGCGTAAATGGTTTGTTCAGAGCCTCACTCGCTTTGGGGTGTGCAGTGTTTAAAGGGTGGGTGAGAGAGGTTAAAGTGTCCAGGTTCACAGTGAAGCTGGAATTCTAGATACTAGGTCACAAAAGTTGGTCTGGACTCCTCTTGGGGGATTATGCTCTCGCCTCCTGTGCAAATCAGCTTGCATTTGGGTAGTGGATACTTACTCAGAAGGCTCAGGCCTCAGTTCCTAGTGGTAGTCTGTACTTTGCTTATCTCGGGATACTTTAAGAGGATTTGGTTTACCTCCTATGGTGAGGCTGAAAAGCCCAGCATACCCCCCTTGATAGAACTAAGGCTTGGTCAGCAAAATCCTGCCTGTCTTTGAGAAAGTACACCAGCTCCCAGTCACTTAGACTAGACCCAACTAAAGCAAAGGTTCTGCCAAGACACTCTGTTTTCAGCCATAATACACATCCTATAAAACAGCATTCTGGACATGTTAAAAGCAGATCTGGAATGGAATGACCCAAAGCAGGAATAGTGTGAAGTGTACTTCCCTGAAAGGAAAATCCCAAGTTTCATTTCAGTTATGTCTGAATCCACCAGAATGACTTTCTAGGCAACAACTATGTGCAAGATTCAGGTTAGGTGAACAAACCATGTTTTCTAAGGAACGATTGAAGGTTCCTGACCCCATCACTGCCCTGAAACCTCTGGCCATTGGTCCTCAGCCTACAATTTAAAACTAGTCAGTGTAACTGCATTGAATTTAGTCATCCCACCACTGTTTCCTCACCAGCAGTAATTCCACAGGATGTTCTTTGGGAACTGGTATCCATCTGAGCTCTCTTTAAGGGTTTTCAGTTTCTACATTATTCAGAGCTATGTTCAAGATATATTTTCCTATTTTTGTAAATATTTACTCCGCGACCAATTTATATGTTCCACATTGTAACTAAAAGTAAAGGAAATGAAATTCACTTCAACTCCAGCTTTTAAGCAAGGTGGCGTAGAAGAAAATAACAGAATGTCTTCTTCAGTTTGCTCAAAGTAACCAACATGAAAACATTCTTTTCATGTCTAAATGAATATGCAATCATTTTAAATTCTCAGACCTCAGCTAACCTTCACACTCTGGGGAAGTGTGTTAAAATATTGCAATTTAATATCCTTCCATCTGGAAAAAAGTGGTGTGGGAGGGGGTAGAAGGGGGAAGAGGCAGCAGAGCCAGAGCGGGAGTATCTTCCCCCAGTATGTTAAATAAAATTATGGATTAACGCAGCACGTTAAATAATTGTCTAATAAGGGCTAGGAAATGCAAATCTTTACATTTGGATAATTGTATGTTGGATGCCTCGCGTAATGTTTGAGTCGGGTTCATTGTTCCATGTGCTATTGGTCAACGAGCAAATTAGAAACAATTTCTAATTTGAAAGAGTTACTCTTAATTTCTGTAGCACACAGAACGTTCCCTGGAAATTGGGAAGAGATGGCCTGGAGGGGAAAATCCCTCTAGACTATACACGGGAGAAATTTCCAAAGCGATGTCCGTGTTCTGGCTAGCCCTGTCCTAAATTTATACGTGCGTGCACTGAACTAAACTCAGCGTTGTAGCTAAAGTGCGGCTTGCGGCCATGCCTCCAGGCAGTTGCCGAATCTAGCTGAAAAGGGATCATCCCAGATCTGATCGGCTTTCCTCGTTCCACAAGCTGCAAGAAGTCGATTAAAGCCAAGAACGATCTCGCGATCTCACCATTTTCTCCCCCACCCGCGATCCTTTTCCTAATGGGGGAAGGGAACCAAGCACGTGCTACGCCTTTACTGCCGATAGCCCCGCGCAAACATGCCCTGTTTTTCACGATTAGTGAAAAGACATCTCCTGGCCGATACAAATGGTGAAAAAAGAAGGAAAAGCATCTCTCTTTCCCTCCCCGCTCCGCCCCATTTAAGCCAGACCAACTTCGGTTTTCAGAATGTTTCTTTGGCTGGGCTGGAACAGAGAAAAGGAGGACGAACGGGAACCCTCTTCCCACGGTGTAGCACAAGCTTTGCCGGGCTTCCGGCACCCTAAAGCCTGACCCACTTTTCTTGCACCATCCAATTTCCATGCACTCGGTTCTGAGAAGAGCGGGGGTTTTGTTTTGTTTTTTGCAAAAGGCCCTTGGCTGCCTTTCCCAGGAAATGGCTCGCGGGGATCAGGGAGGCCTGGTGTCTCATCAGTGGGCCTAAAGCTGATCACCCTTTTTTCGCCCAGCGTGAGAGTCCAGGCTGCTTCTGCTTGTTCCATGGGCCAGTTTTGGAAAATTGTCCCGGAGGACAAAGGGGCAGGGGAAATTCCAAGTAAAGGAGCGCTTTGTGACCTCCTCCAGAGCATGAAAAGCTCTAATGCTGCTGTTGCGGTGAAAAAGATAAATCTTGCCTTTAGGTTAGGGTGGGACAGTTTTTCAAACAGAATACCTTTAGCCTCAGACAAGCTCCTTTTACTCCCTGTGCCAGCTCAGGAAATCTTTCTCTTTCCCCTGTAATCCTGGAACACCATTCTGCATCCCCCCAAGCTATTAAGGGTCAGTCCAGCCTATCATCCCCTTTTCCAGGAAAGGACAGTATTCAGTATGCAAACTGGCCAGGCGGCTTTTGGGCAATATCCCTGTGGGTACACCGACTGAAAGTGGAGTTGCCGAGTTGCCGACTGTTCTTTTTTATCCTGGTTCCTCCCCCTTCTCTTAAAAAGTCCCCTTAATAACTTCCACAAATGAATACCAAAAGCATGCAGTCAGGAGCCAATTCTTTTGATTCCCGACTCTTTTATGGTTGTTTAGAAGCTGAGGCTGCGGTACCAGACGTTCTACCAATTCCGGCAAGGGTTTCTTCCCAAGATTTCCTCAAAGATCTGTTGTCATTATTACTACTACTATCATCTTACTATATACTACTACTCTCATCATCTTCTTCCTCATCTTTTTGCAGAGAAGGCTACAGTTTTTCAGTGCCTGAAAAAGGTTGTTTCTCTGGCATTTCAAATTGACCCCTATGTGTAATACCAACTGGATAGATCATTTTATTTAATCTTAATAATAGTTTACACCCTATTATTCCCTCAAAGGAACGCTGACAAAAGGCCAAGAGCATTCAAGAGATTTCTGTTCCAGATGACTTTTTTCCACATTTCTTAAGTCCAGTATTAGCCCAAGGGAAAATGCAAACCTTTTCAGAATTCCTTTAAATTCTATAATAGGAATTCTATTATAGAATAATAATAATAGACTGAGTGACCACCTATAATAATTATAGAAAAA
>JANHZU010002427.1:673218-684672 GCA_032468055.1 Acrochordus granulatus | reverse complement strand
CCTCCTCCTCCTCCTCCTCCTCCCCCCCTGGCCGCCGGGGTGTTTGAGAATCTGGTGTTACGACGACGGCCTCGGCTCTGCCGCTCTTACGAATTTCATCTTTGGTCGGTAGTAGTTTGCTCCAGCTCCAAGGTCCCCCTACCTGCCCATGTGGAGTAAATCCATTCAATTAGGGCACCAAGACGGAGCTGGAGGCTCTATAATCACAAATTTATGGCCGGATGACGTGCCTCTCTCTCTCTCTCTCTCCCACAATGGAGACCAGTGACATTAAACAGAAAATTGATGAGAGAGAAGCGAAATCTAATCTCTTCTTCCCACTTCTTCCATGCCAGCGCCGCGGCCGGCTTGCCTTTTTTTCTCCTTGTTTGAGGAGGGAAAGGCGGGGGGCTGTTGGGATGGTGCGAAAGGCTTTTCTGCTCGCTGTCGGGAGCAATGGATGTGAGAAAGGGGAGCGGGATAGTTCAGGTTCCCTCCCAACCCAAATCCCATTTTCCCCAAATCACATGTATGCCCCTTTCGCGATCCTTCCGCTCTATGACTGAGCCAAGTGTTGGGCTCCGGGAATTGAGGGTCATCTGAGTTCCAATTTTCTCTGCACCCGCCCCCAGTATCCCCCTTGAGTCTAGGCGCCCAGGGGCTTGAAGGACTTACCTGATTGGGGTCGTGCTTTTTAGTGCGGAGTTGCATTTTCTTCCCGGGCAAGAGATACTAGTCGGGATCGCCTGGTTTCCGGAAAGCGAAAAGTCAGGATTCCGCGGCTGGGTGCCACGCTTTGTGGGGAACGGAAAGGAAAAGGAAGCCTTCCTGAGCAAACGGGGGAGTTGGGGGGCTCTGCATTTCACCCCGGCTGCATTCTTCCGCCGGGTCCGAAGAGAGGAGCCACCTCGGCGTCCAACCGCACGGACTGCACAGCAAGAGGGGGAAGGGGGCGGCCGGGCGGGCAGCCCCCGCAGGATCTCTTGGAATCAAGACAAAGTAGCGTCCCTGGTGCAGCTGCGAACGGCGCGGGGGAGGGGAGGAAATCCCGGCTCCTCCGCCTTCCAAACAAGACGAGGAAACCGAGACTCGCCGATTCGGGCGACTTCCCCAAAGTGGGTGCGCGGCTGGGGCTTGCTCCGAGCCAGTCTCTAGTGACACGCCGCCGCTGTTGCCGTCTTCCACCGCAGAAGCCCTCCGGTTCGCAGTCCCGGCCGCAGGCTCCTCTCCATTGCATGGCTCCCCAACCCGCAATGTAAACCACCAACGACAGCTGCGAGAGCGCGTGGGAGGGGGGCACCCGCGGAGGGAGAGGGACACTGTTCCGAGTTTTGCCATTTGCTTTCAACTTATTTGAAGGGTGTGTGTGCGTGTCTCTCTTTCTGCCCCCCCCATCTCATCGTTCTTGTCTGGAACAAGTTTATAACTCCGCTGCTGTTCTCGCATCTCAGACGTACTAGCGACAAAGATGGATCGTGTCTTCTCTCTGAGTTTGCTTTTTTTTTTAAAGGAGCTCCCTGTTCTTCTCTTCCCTCCCCCCTCTTTTTGTTTAAGCTTGGGGGGTCACTGACCTTACAAGGGGGGATGGGAGGGGGACAATCAGCAGGGAAGCGCATGTAGTGTCCCAGCCCTGGCCTCCATTAGATCTGCCTTTCAACTCCCTCGTTCTCACCATACACGTGCATATGCACACATACGCACTCAGACACACTGAAGGAAAGAAACAGTTCGGCAGCAGATCTTTTTTCTGAGTTATACTACATATATTAAAGATAACCTTCCTCCAATAGAGGCCTCCAGGTATGTTTGGAGGACAGCAATAAACATGCTGGTTAGGAATTATGGGAAATATATTCAATTTGCACCAATTTAGAGTAAGCTGTTTCGTAACACTTATCCTTCTTATTGGTCTCCTAAGCTTATCTTTTCTACAGAAAACCAATAAGAAGGTGACTAATACTTTTCTTGCATCTGAATTATATTTTTTTCTTCTGTTCAATCATGTCCAATTCTCCAAGACTGCTTGGGCAAGTCCCTGCAGTTCTCTTGACAAGGTTCTTCAGAAATGGTTTGCCATTGCCTCTTTCCTAGGGCTGAGAGAGAATGACTGGCCCAAGGTCATTCAGCAAGCTTTGAGCCTTAAGTTGGGACTAGAACTCAGAATCTCCTGGCTTCTAGTCTGATACCTGAACCACTACACCAAACTGGCTCTCCATATGTTATATAGTCATTCAGAACTGGATATACAAGTTCCCTTTCATTAGAAAAGTCTCATGAGAAAAATACAATGCTACAAGTAGTAGGAGAGTCTTCTACAACCCAAGGGAAAGTGCTTCAATTAAACTCAGCTCCTGGAATTCCAAAAACATGTCCAGGCTGTCTTTTGGGCAACAAGACAGGAATGGTTTGTGATTCCTTCTTCCAGGATGTTTTGCAAGCTTCCAACCTAGCTAATACTCTGGAATTCCCTGTCTGTTCCGTACCTACTGGACTGCGATGACCCAAAACTATCACTGTCTGAGGATGT
Organism: Acrochordus granulatus; assembly: GCA_032468055.1. Lineage (NCBI taxonomy): Eukaryota > Metazoa > Chordata > Lepidosauria > Squamata > Acrochordidae > Acrochordus > Acrochordus granulatus. The sequence continues at coordinate 682,166 of JANHZU010002427.1, read as the reverse complement.
TGGCTGTTGCAGTGCACCATATCTGAACTGTGCCTAGTTGCAGAAGACAGCTAAAGAGAATTACAAAAAGGCCTTTCCTGAAGTACAGGGTAAGAAGGGTCTCAGTGAAGAACATCCTTTAAAAAACCGGGATTCATATTTGGATAACATACTGCTCCAGCTGCATAGTGTTCAAGCATTCTGGCTAGGTAAACACATTGTGATAAACTATAGTTTAATGTTTTGCTGAAAAGAGCACTATTGGCAGGCTTCATATGACATACTAAGCCAAGCTATTCATTTTTTTCTCTGCTAAAGGATTGGTTGGGCCTTTGAATGGAAGGTTAAGGGAGTGGATGGGAATATGACAACTCAATCTGATTTGATTGAAAATTAAAAATAAGTCCTAGGATTGCTATCTAGTTGTCTGATACTTTCCCTCTTCTGTCACATTCTGGAGATCTCAAGGAATGCACCCAAGGTTCAAGGGGACACACAGCTGGAGGCTTCAGATTGCTTACTCTTGCACTAAGTAATAAACTGACTTTCAAACTGCAAAATGTTAAATCAAAACCTAAGCCTGGCTTAGCAGAAAATGTAAACGCCAGTCTATATTTGCTTAATTTCTTAGACTGTGTTCCTGCTTGAAAAAATGGTTGATAGTTCTCTATCCCTTTCAACCTTCTCCCTTCTTTTCACAGTCGGCAGTGCCTAGACAAAGAACTATTTATTAGAACAGGGAGAAGTGCCCCCTCCAAAGCCTGTGGTTAGTTGATTACCTGCTGAGAAGTCTGAGTAGACAAAGTTTATCTTTTGTTTCTCTAAAGGCCTCCTCCATTGAATCCTTTCCACCCAATAGCATAACTGGGTTAGTGCCTTTAAATTCCATTATGAAATGGTTAGGAAGATGGGTTCAAGCCTTGAGATGCTTTCCTGATTTGTTAGCTTAATCCATATATCAGTTATATAATTTTGCTCTGCTGGGCCATGCAACACTCAGTATCCTCCAGGAAGCTGACTTATATTTATCCATCATGTTTTATCAAACTGTGAGGCTAATAGGGCTATACAACATTCAGAAACAATTCTAAAAAAAAGTTCTTCAGACCCCACAATCTTTCTCTGTTTTTAATAAAAGCAGTCATACTTTTTTCAGGCTTGTGTGAGAGTTGAGAAAAGATATGGCTGCTTTAAGAGTGGTATTAAGAGTCATTAAAGTAGCATCATTTTTTTCTGGTGTGGGCCAAAGCATGAACAGTGACAAGTAATTGTACTTGTGCAAGATCTGGAGCATTTTTTTAAATTACTTTTGAAGTGTTCCTCATCTAGAGGATAGTGCTTAGAATGAAGGACAAAAGAAGGAGGAACAATATAATAACATCCAGTGATCTCTCTCCAACCATGATCTCTTTCCTTCCTACAATGAACTCCAGACAGATTCTGAAGTCCATGCATTGATGCAAGCAAGTAATGTGTAATTAATTTTGTTATGCTGACTGTATTGATTTTATTTGGAACACTCTGTAGATGATTATGGCCTTCCCTTATTTTCTAAGGGTTTACTCCCCCCCACAATGGCCTTTGGATATCTAGAGATTTAGCTTCATTGATTTAAAAAGGAACTGCCCATGAAAACCTTCCCCATATTGTTACCTAAGACCCTTCCACATGGCAATATTAAAGAGCTGTTCCCCAAGCTGCACAAGGTGGCAGGAAAGGCTGCTGATAGAAACATTTATTGCTGCACTTCCAACCCTAACTTGGCCTTGGCAATGAAGCAGAATAGGACTTCTATCCACAAGAGAAATGGGAATTATGTGTGTGAAACACCACTTTTAATACCAATTTCTGGGAGCAGAAAATTCCTAGGTCTTCTTCAGTTAATTCTCTAGCCTATGGAAATTATTCCATAAAAGTTGAGGATGGCATCAAACAAATACTTCTACCTCATTTCCCTTCCCTTGCTTCCCCTGCCCTGTGGTAAGAGAAGCAGAGCAGGGAGAGAAAGGGAAAATGGGGTTTTGTTTTATGCCAGTCCCTCCAGCAAAATAAGGCTTTGGGAACTGCATGTCCCATCCTCCCCCTCCCAAGGAATCAGTCAAAAGAATACTCTGTAAGAGTTTCTCTACCTTCACTTTGTTGCCCCATATACTGTACTTCTCTAATTAAACACAACATCTCTATAGAGTTAGATTTGAAGATGGGATGATCCTCTCTCTCCTTAAGAAGCCATTGCTAAATCCAGTGGAACTGGACATTTTTTATTTGGTCTTCAACCTTCCTACTTAGGGAAGGCTTTTAAGAGAGTGGTAGGCTTGCAGCTCCAGAAGATCTTATAGAAGGTAGATTATCCAGACCCATTTCAACTGTTTTTCAGTCTGGGTTATCGTACTGAGACAGCATTGATGATCTTTGGCAGAGTCAGGATGGGGATGGTGCATCTGTCCTGGTCCTCTTCATCAATCTTTTACTGGCCTTTAATACCACTGATAAGGATATCCCGCTGAACAGCTTAGGGGATTGGGAGTGGGGGCACAGTCTTGCTATGGTTGTCTTTTCACTGAGGCCAGTTGTTCTTGGTGTAGGTGTTGCATTGCAAGATGCCTCAGGGTTTGTCTCTCTCCCCACTCATCTGGATGAGGTCATTCATTGGCACAGTTTTAAGCATCATCAGAATGCCAATGATACAAAGCTGTATATCTCTGCTCTAGGCCTTGCAAATGATGCTGTTAAGGTTCCTTCCTGGATGGGGAACAACAGTTTTAATTTAACTCTAGCAAGACTAAGTAGCTGAGTGGTTACCCAGACTGGAGATTTTCTATCTCTGACTCTGATGGGACAGTACTCCCCCAGGAAGAATTGGGGTACAATTTAGAGGTTCACTTGGATTGATAACTCCTGCAAATGGTAGCCATGTCCCCAGAGGTATTTGCACAAATCCATTGTGTATGCTAGTTGTGCCTATTCATAGATAAGAAGTCTCTGCTCATGATCAGTCATGCCTTATTCACTTCTCAGTTGGACTTTTACAATGTGCTCTCCATGGGACTATTTTTGAAGAGCTTTCAGAAACTGCAGCTGAACCAGAATGGCATGATGGGGGCAGTTGTGGGCATACCCCAGTATGATTATATAGCACCTCTACTTTGTGAGCTGCATTACTTCCCAGAATGGGAATGGGTAAAATGGTTATTTGATGCCATTCATAACTTCCATGGAATGATCTCCATAGGTTGGAGAATTAACTGAAAGGAGTCTTTCAGGTGGAGTACCATGTACTGGTTGTTACCTATACAGCTCTATGAAGCCATCTGTCTTCAATTGCTTCTGCCCCTCCCAGCAGATCATCTAATAGGACCCACAAAGCCAGTCTTCTCTGTTGTGACACCTGCTCTAGGAAGCCTCCCCCTGAGATTCAAGTGACCCTGACCCTGTTAGCCTTCTGCAAGGCCTTGAAAACCTGGCTTTTCTCTTAAGTGCTGGGGTCAGCATGTTAGCTGAGTCTGGTATGTACTGTGATGAGCTGTGAGATAGCTTATTAGGAGCTGTAGTGGTATTGTATTATTTTATTTTATATTGCTATTTTATGCTTTACATATATGCTGTTGGCAGCCCAGGGTCACGAGTTAGGAATCATACACAAATACAAGGTAGCGTAATTATATTATCCTGGAGACCCCTTCAAGGGAGGAAGAAAAAACCAGTGAGGTTTTCATTTACCTCCTCTCATAGTTTGTAACAAAGGTCCATATAGTCAAAGCTATGGTTTTCTCAGTAGTAATGTATGGTTGTGAGATTTGGACCCTAAGAAAGGCTGAGTGCCAAATAATTGATGCCTTCGAATTGTGGTGCTGGAGAAGATTCTTGAGAGTCCCTTGGACTGCAAGGCGATCAAACCATCAATCCTAAAGGAAATCAATCCTGACAGTTCAGTGGAAGGACAGATACTGAAGCTGAAGCTCAAATACTTCGGCCACTAATGTGAGGAGAGGCCTCAGTGGAAAAGTCTGTGTTGCTGGGAAAAATTGAAGGCAAAAGGAGAAGGGGATGGCAGAGGATGAGATGGTTAAATAGCATTGATGGTGTGGTGGGCATGGATTTGAGCGGACTCTGGGAGACAGTGGAGGACAGGTAGGCATGGTGTGCTATGGTCCACGGGGTTGTGGAAAGTCAGACACGACTTAGTGACTGACCAACAACAGCAATTTATAATCCTAGTGTTCTGCTGACATGTTCCTTTCCTACAGAGGAAGTGTATGTTGAAAATAAAGTGGTATCTAAGCAGAAATGTTTCAATCAGCCTAATTTTGCAGTGGAATAAAACTTTGGAAAATTGAGTATAATATCTCTTGCAACCAATATAGTATCACTTTGTAATCACTTGTTTTCTGCAGTTTGACTATTTTACTTCAATTTCATTTGGATCCATGCATTGCAAAAACCAATATGAATTTCTGTTAAAATCTATTTGCATTCAGGTGCTAAATCTATGGAATTCTCTAACAATGCCTCTGGAATAAGTGAACTTGATTACTAAGGCAGCTAAATCACTCAACAGGAATTGTTGAGTGGAATCTAGTGCCTCTCAGTATTACATGAATCCTTTGAGATTTAAGCTCTTACACAGGATAACCTAATGACTGACTGTACTAAAAGATGAGGAATTGGATTGATAGATTGAACCAAAGATCTGATAACTTTTTTCTTTATGCACAAAGGAGTCTAGCTAACAACAGTAAAGAAAAGGTTATCAAATCATTGGTAGTGAGATAGATAGTGTCAAAGTCAGAAATGGTTGGAGCCAGAACTTGAAGTGGGCAGGCACATCTTCCTATTTATGAAATTCCAATTTCTCTTTCTTTAGTCTACAACTTTGGTCTAAGGCAGCAGGCTAGAAACTAGAAGAGTCTGAGTTCTAGTCCCACCTTAGGCATGAAAGTTGATTGGATGATTTGGGCCAGTCACTATCTCACAGCCCAATTCATTTCAAAGGGTTGTAGTTGTGGGATAAATAGGAGGAAGAAGAGTACCACCCCTGCAATAGATACCTTCTTCAAAAGATACTTATACAGTCTGAGATCAGATTTCAATTCCACCTTCTTCCTTCCCTGCCTGTGCATTTTGTTTCTTGACCTTGCCTAATTTTACGATTAAATTCATTTCTTGCATGAAGACTTCCATTTCTATCCCCTTGCTTTCTAGGCTTTGTTTAGTCTGCAAAGATAGTCAAAAATTTTCTGGATCTCACACAACCTGTTGATTCATTCAGTGTGCTTTCCTCCAATGTGACTATATTGCTACCTGTCACATTCTATTCCTATTGAGCTACTAGGGAAACACTAACAGTGTATGGCACACTATTGGACAGCATATATTTTCAGAATTGGAAGGAAGTTTACTGATGTCCTACAAACCAAGTTGCACCCAGCTATTGGATTGGTTGCCTGTTTTGGCCTATGGAAACAGTGATCTGCTAAGTTCCTGAAAGACCCAAATAAAGAAGTGGGGAACATCTGGTTCTCCAGATGTTGCAGATTCCTAATCCCCAATAGCCTATACCATTTCTCATATTGGCTGAATTCTTTGGGGAACTGCCCATTTCCCATTCTGTTCTGCTACAAAATCAGTGGATTATTTTTGGCTTGACATGTTTCAATTCATGTATGAGTCATCAGTATTTCTCCCCCTCCATTTTTAAATTGCAATTACATTGCTATTATCTAGGCTGTGTATCCACATCTTCTGCTATTTTACTCCTCCCTCCCTTCTTTCCATCCTTTTATGTTCATTCTGAAAATTAGTATAGGAGCTTAAGGTGGCTTATATACTACTCCCTTCTGCTATTTTCTCCTATTCTGCAGGGAGGATTGAAAAAGAATGACAGGCTAAAAACCACCTCAACATCTATATACCTGAGGATATACCATACTTAGCCATTATACTTGGTCTGGAGCATCTAAACATCTCAAGCAAAGCCAAAATGCTCATATTGGTTCTACTTCTTGATCCTCATAATAGCCAACTAGCAACATTATGATTTAGTGTGGTATATAATTCCAGCTTTTGTTTTTGGAAAAAGACAAAATGCTTCATTAAGAGTTGTCACGTGAGGCAAGGAAAAATTATCTGGGTAATATCCTTTTATTTATCATAATTTATACTTAACATTATGCCTTCTTGCATAACCTGTATGCAGTGTATTTGACAATATTTTTGTCTTATCTTTCACATACTACTTACACTGCAGGACATATGCTTTGAGTCCCCATCCAATGCTTTTCTTTAAAAAACAAAACAAAAACCTCTTGTGATTTATCTAAAGCTCACAATTTCTTCCATAATTCTGGGCAGCTCTTTCTGGCCATTTTGGGTGGCCAGTTTTCAAAGCCAGTGTGCCTAGTACACATAATGTTTTCTGAACCCTGAAAACCTGATATAGATGCTACTATTAACTTCAACTGAAAGTAAATCAAATCCATTTTCTGCTAGGACAATGAGTTAAATGAAAGAAAGAAATCTTCTTTCTTCCATTTAATTAGATGTGACCTGAATTAATTCAGATAGTGCCTAAGTTTATTACAGGAACTAACCAGAAAAAGAAAAAAAACTGAATCATTCATTTGAATTTCTTGTCTGGGTATTCCTTTTTTAGACACAAAGTTTTAAGAAGACAGATTGATGTTAAGAGTTTATAATGATTCCCTACTTTCCCCTAAATCTGCAGGTGGAATGAGATGGGAACAGAGGAACTAGAAATTTGAAAATCTCTACAGAATATTTATAACATTATTTTAAAGGAAATAAAACATTGCCCTCCCCCACCACATTGCTGGTATTCATTTATAGTCCCAAGGCAGATTAAATGCAAATTCTCCCACCTCCTACTGTCCAGATGTGCTGGATTCCCAGGGATGCCTGACCATATCAGCCAGGAATGTTGGGAGTTGTAGCCCAGCCTTACCTGGAGGCATTGAGGTGGAGAATGCTAAGTTAGAATGTGCTCTGTACAATAAGCAGAACTATTTTAAAATATGTTTCATGCATCTGATGACGTGTAGCCCATAGAAACGTATGTGATAATGAGTTTCTTACGACCAGATTCTTTATTGGTTTAGTTGCAAAGGACTAAGCTGGCTGTCTCCTTAGAAAAAGCTCAAATCCTTGTTTAACTGAAAAGATTACTAGACATGAAATAATCAGCCAGATACTGGTGACAACCAGCAAAATATGTTTTGTAGAAATGCTGTTGGTAAAATATTTCTCAACTGAATTTTTCCTGGACTAGTTTAGATGTGTTTTTTTTTACAATATACTTTTGTAATACTCCTGGGTTCTGTAAGTATCTTAATGATAGACTGGATAGGTTTCAGATTTGTTGCATTGACTGTGTTGTGCTTAACCAGTATTAAGGTTTACCAGTCAAAGCTGGGTGAAGTAGAAATAACTTGGATTTAAGCAAGCATGACTTTAAGCATATTCGGAACCTCAAGATTTATTTTAACATCAGTACTGAATTGAGCTCAGCTCACAATTGTCCTTCTCTACTTACTATGAAGTCTATTTCAAAAGTCTAATTTGGATGGAATGGTTGTTGTCATTGTTAATTTGCAGCTGAAAATGGCCCAAATACTACAAATCATCCAGAAATCTAGGAATGAAACTTACATTTTCCCAAACCTTTGTTCTGCTATGTAGTTGAGTTCCTTTGCACCTACTGCTGGTGTGATCATATTATTTTGACCCATGGATGAAGTGCTAGAAATTAAGCTCCCATTGCACAATTCCAAGCCTAAATTGGATCTTCTGTGCCCCAATCCTATTTCTACATACCAGATACAAATAGTAGGATTAACATGCAAGGCTTGATCTGTGTTGGCAGAAGCGTAATAAGTGGAGAGTCCAGCTGATCCAGGTGAATATCTTTATATCTACAGCAACTCCAAATGTCTGGTTTTGGTTATACATATGTGAGTGGGTGTTGTATTTGGGATGCCAGGATTTCTTTTTGGTTTTCATGCTTTTACTGTTTTATTATTGCTTGTGAACCACTCAGAGTTACGTAACATAAGATGGGAGTTTTTTTAATTAATTGGTTTGTTTATTTATTTATTTCAGCAGCACACACAGTGGCTGAGTTAAAGCCAGAGGTAGAATGCATAAGAAACACAGAAGGGCAATCCTTCCTTATAAGCATTTTTCATTTGGGAGATGTTGCAGTAAATTCTTTCTGCAAAAGAGGCATTTTTTGATCTGTCATGGCATGTATGGAACCTGGCAGAAAGATCTTTTGTTGCTTTGCATTTCCACCAAAGGCTGGGAAATCTGGTCCTTTTGAGAGATTCTTTGCTATGTAAGTTGTACAGGATAGCTATAGGAGATGGCCAGCCCTGCCTCCTGGGGATGACCAGTAAAGACCTATCTTCACTGAGGCACACTGGGTACTTCTCTTGATGCCCATATAGGCAGATCTATTGAATTCCCCAGGCTTTTAAATCCTTCCTGTGCAAAATGTTCTGCCATTGGGCTTCATTCTCAATTATACTGTTTTTGCACTGCTGCATTTTACATTTGTATGCTTGTGGGCTCTGAATTTTTTAAAAAAATCCTTTAATTTTCATTATTGATATTTACTGTAAATTCCATTTTCATCTCATTTCAATTTTTACTGTCATGTTTAGTATGTGAAAGTGGACAGATGAACTCATGGTTGGGCAGGTATAACTTGTAGCCTCTGGGTTGTCTGTTTTTTTTCCCAAAAGCTCCAAGTCCAGATTCCAGAGACTTCCCAGACCTTATTTTACTTATTTATTACAAACCTATACACATCAACTGATTCTAGGCAGCTTATATAAATTCAAAATGTAAATACCTGCTTTACAATAAACTTAAAAAATAAGCAATTTAATCAACAGTAAACACAAGACTGATCAAAATGAAAACTGGTCAGTGCATTCATATGAGGTTCAGAA
>JANHZU010002427.1:634973-649084 GCA_032468055.1 Acrochordus granulatus | reverse complement strand
CCAGCTGGAATTAAGATTGCTGGGAGAAATATCAACAACCTCAGATATGCAAATGATACCACTCTAATGGCAGAAATTGAAGAGCAGGAATTGAGCTTGATCAAAATGAGACTTCATTTACTCTATGCAAATATATAGTATAAATTTGCTTTATATACCTTTGCATCCTGTGATTTTTGTCAGTTCATAACAATAATGAAATATAGTCAAATATAAAACATAATTATGGCAAAATCTTTACCTGGTTATATCCTGCCTGATGGACATCTTATTGCATCTTTGAAGAGCCTCTGTTTAGGGAAAAGGGATGACCCAATGACCTAAACAGACAACAATTCCTATCCCTATTTGAAATTTACCTGGAAAAGATATTCAAATCATAGTGAATGGTCCACAGACCTAGTCAGAGTCCTCTGTGGTGAGATATATCTTATAGATGTCTAAATAATAGTTACTTGCTTTTGTATATGCACATAGTGAAATATGCAAGTAAACACACAGAACTCTATAGCAGAGTTCTGAATTCATTTTCTGTTTACTAAACCTGCAAAATCAGAGGGATTTTGGATAGACAAAAAATGTAAAAGCTGCTAGGAAATATCAAGGATGTGGGGACAAAACAATGTGCTTGCTGAAGTTGCCCAAGAGTGGCAAATAAACGTCACTGACAGAAGAAGTTAGTTAGAGAGTGAGCTGCAACACTAGAGCAAAAATAGCAAAGAGAACAACGGTCAGGCTGTGGTTAGCCTGAATTTCTATGATTATTGTAGGAGAAGCAGCAGCTTAGGAATGTAGCTGGTTATACCTCTTCTAGAAGGAAAACAAGGTTCTGTCTTTCTATGAAAGATGATAGGGCTCCCTACAATACCAGCTTTATCACTCGTAGATTGGCTTTCTCTTCTTGGTTGCTGAAAGCCCCCAGGGAGGTAACTTTTGACTTGGTACCAGGTCTATATTGTTTTTAATGTGTTAATGTTTTAATCTGTTTAGTTTTATAGTTTTATTATGATTTTATATGTTGTTTGAACTTTTGACTAGGTACCGCCCAGAGTTGGTTGGAAGATGGTAAGCTGTATAAATGTTTTAAATATATTAAATAAATAACAGACTGAATAAGGGTGGTGGCTAATGTATCCTTGGCTAATGTATCCTTTCAAGACCACTTGTCTTGAAAGAAGCAGTTGTACGTCCCCTCAAGAAGCCATTGCATTGCACAGGTATTTTGGAATCTACTAGCCAGTCTTCAACTTCCTATTTGTGTGAAGACTGCAAAGAAAATGGAGGGCTTCCAATTGCAAAGAGGTTGGATAAAACAAATTATCTGGGTTATCATATGAATCATGATACGCTTCCTGACTTTCTTCAAGTGTGAGTAAATGGCAATGTTTAGAAATGGCTGTCCTCCTTCCTAAGTGGTGATTCCAGCTGGGAAGAAAGGGTGAATCCTTGAACTCTCCATTGAGGGATGTATTAGAGCTTGACCTTCTCTCCCCTCTGTTTTAATTTGTTAACATGGTGCCAAGAAGTTAGACTTCTTGAGGAAGGAGAGCATCACTGCCTCTTTCAGGATAGGTGACACCATCCCTTTTCTAAGGATGCATTAACTACTTCCATAACCAGTTTCCTCTTAGATCCCTGGAAGCTTTCACCAACCAGGAAGGAGAAGGATACAGTGGCAGACCTGATGTTGCATTAAGTCTTGTCATCTTTAAAAAGACAGACCCTTGTTTTCTCTTGAGGAGAAGTATAACCAGTTAAGTGCTGAAGCTGCTTCTTCTCTTACACTAATCATAGAGATTAGACAAACCACAGACTGGCAGTTGTTCGCATTGCTATTTTTTGCTCTTCCAGATCAACCTCTGGCTACATGAAACACTGGGAGAGGAAATCCACTGGTATGAGATTAGATCAGTATGATGTTATCTGGTTGTACATCTTGACTTCAGATTGAACAGGAGATGCAGCAGAAGCTCTATTCTAATACCTGAAAGTTGTTAAAACATGGATGGAATAAGCTTTAACCTCAGGAAGACATTGTAGCTGAGAGTATGGAAACCAACATAAAACAGCTCATTAAAAAAAGCAATGAGTTGTAGAGAAAAATGAAGAAAAAGCAGAACCACTCAAAGTTGACCAAAAATGGTTTACATGTTGGCCTTTCTTGTCTTGTTTAGTGATTTTGGCTGTGCTGTTTTCCTTTTCTTGCTTGAAAATCATTGGAGAAGGAATACAATAAATTTCAAATTTTTCTATCTGTTGGAGCATCTTCTGGCCATTTCCTAATATTTCAACCCAATTTTCTATTACATTCTAATCTGACTAAGGAATAAAATCTAGGGTAACATTATAGGCCTCATAAAGTGGCTGGGCTTTCAATGCCCAAAGTCACAGAAGTCTGTAGGAACAGAGAACTATTTTGAAGGGTGTTCCTAAAAACATTCTTTTAGTACTTTCTTTCAGAAAAAGAATGCTTATTATTCTATTTAGAAAATGAAAGTTGTGTCCTTGGGAACACATAGTTTACAAAATGTGAAAAATCTGCCGTAGCATAACTGGCCCTCCTTGGCAGTAAGAATTATATAATTTACAACCTTTTATTTTTTTTCCAACACACGGACACCAGATTATACTGAGAGATATCTTGCCATTGTATTAGAGCAGACTCAGCAGTATAAATACAAAGGCATTTCTTCTAAAAAGAAGCAAAGCATCACTTGCAAGAACAAGAAGAATTTTATGGTTTCTACTTTTGCTACACAAAAGCCAGGAAGGATTTAAAATCATAGCTTTTTCCTTCCAGGAAGAAGTAAATACGTGGTGGATATGGATTGAGATCAGAAGTATTATAGTCAGATTTGTTTGAGATTATTACTCTCACTATTCTATTTCATCTGGCCTTGCTGGCTAGAACAGATCAGCCAAAATATCTGTTAAGTATCAGGTTGCTGATTCACAGGCTACTCCATCAATGTATTAGTACGTGTGCCTGTATCTCCACTTATATATTTTTAAAAATCCCACTGAATTCAATTAACTTTCTACTGGAGCAGATAAATATAGGATTGCTCTAAAACATTTTAAAAATGAGCTTAATTCCCTTAATGACTTTTAAAAACCATCGTGGACTAAGAAATGTTTGAACCAAACAATTAACCACAAAGCATTTAAAGCAAATAGCATTTAAAAGATCAGGAGGTGAAATGCTCCTCAGTGTTAAAATGCTGAGGACAGAAAGATAGAATGTTTTATTCTATCTCAATAGCTCAATATTAAAGACATTTTTTTCATTAACTTGCCATTGTATAGGCATTTTAATAATATCAGAAGGAAGATGAAAGGATATTTTGATGCAAATTAAAAGACTGATAGACTACACTGATAAAATAGTGGACAGGTAGTCAGTGACAATGGGACGAAGGATGAAAAGCAGCAGATGCAGCGTAATAGACCCTCTCACTCAAGAGAATCTGGAATATATCACAACCACCGATCTTTATAACAATAGAAAAGCGCTAAAGCTGTTTACGCAACCAAGTCTGTGGACTGGCCTGAAATTTCCCCACCCTCAAAGTTTTTTTTTTTTGGAAAGAAAGAAAGAGAGAGAGAGAGGAAGGAAGGAAGGAAGGAAGGAAGGTTGATATGTTTTAATGATGGCCTTATCTAGATGATCTGGAAAAGGTGAGTGGATAAAGTACAGCAATTCCAGAAATTCCTAGAAACACAGAAAGTGAAGGATGTTGCTGAATATACCCATATAAATCACTGACTATCAATAGCTATTCACAGTCTATAACATGGGTATAAAAAGCATTGATTTCACAGGACTGTTGGGTACATACTGAATAAAACAGCAACATAAAACATTATGCTCAAGGCAATTTGTGGTTCCAGGCTGTATGATGTAAGCACAGAAGATAGTCGAGGAATTTATATTCCTTTAGCATCCCTACCCTCTTATCAAACTTTTATACCTCGGACAGGTCTGGATAACACACTTCCAAGAGTGTGAGAAACACATTTCACAAGCCTAGGAAAACAGGGGACACAAACCAAGACATTTAGTTCTCAAGGGAAGACACTGTCCATAATTCTATTTTAGTTCTAGTCATCAACAAAAACAAGATAAATTACACAAAATAATAAAATGCTACAAATCCATTTAATGATGCAGAGTTCCACAGTATACCTAAACTGATTTTAAATTCTCCATATGTTGCAATATTTTTAATCTCTGGGTTTCAATTGTGGAAAAGAGTATCTGAAAATGTATACACCAGTCTTCTCCCACCTAATATCATCTCAGTGTATTGGATGACAATTTCCGTTATCATTTGCATGGTTGTTGGAAACTGTAGACCAATATACCTGAAGGGCAGGTTTAAATTACTGTTATTAAACTCAGTACTTTGAATCCATGCATGAGAGCTTGAAGCCTAACAGAAATATGGCATAGGCTGTTCTATGATAAAAACCTTCTCCCAGTTGCTCCTGTGTAACTTCAGCCACACTTCCTGGAAGATTATCTTCAAAAGAATACAGAGAAGAGAGGATCAGACAAAACAAATAAACTCGATTTCCTTGGAAAATAAAGAAGAAAGATAACTTGCTGATCTGGATTATCTTACCATAGATTTAGGGAGCAAAGTACAGGTCAACCAGGAAATAGCTAGAGCCAAAAAAGAACTTGATGAGACATATAATTCCTTAGCCTAGAATAGGCATGTCCAGCTTTGGCAACTTTAAGACTTCACCTCCCACAATTCCTGAGCCTGCCCTGTGAGTTGAAGTCGACACCTCTTAAAGTTGCCAAAGTTGGACACTCCTGGTCTAGAAGATGGCACGTTCTCATGAAAAGGAAATAAAGCTTAGGACTATGGTCTCAATATTAGATGAAGCAAAGCCACAGTGGTCACAGAAAGCACTAATAATGAAGCTAACACTTAGATATTTTGGACAAATAATTTTAAGACAAGTATTACTGGAGAAGACTTTATGTTTGACAAATTAGTTGAAAAAGAGGCTGTAGAACAGCAGGTAGTTAGATACTGTCATTGATGACATAAGCATGAGCTTACAAGAACTCAAAAAGGCAGTTGTAGACAGAAAATCCTAATAGAATAATATCTATTGGGTCAGGAAAAGCCAGAAGTAAATGAATGATGCAACAACAAAATTGGAACTGCTGCAATGAGATGAATGGGCAAAGATATAAAAACTTCTGATTCCTTACTGCCATCTTGTGGTCATCAGGATTTTTGCAGCCCACGTTTGATAGCTCTAATCAATGAGGTGGGAGCAGGAATGTGGCTTGAGTGGTTTCTCCACTTGGTGGGATTACCCTTGGGGATTTACTGCTAGATTCCTGATGCTGCTCTCTTCCTCCCGATCTGCGTTTATTATCACTGCAGACATTAATTATCTTCTGCAGCATCAGAAGCTCCCCCACTTGTTGAGTGACTCAACAGAGGACCTTTTCTTCTCTTTGCCACTGGGCAATTTCCTCCCTTCAGTCTCAAGGGCAGTTTTTGCCCCCCAGTGAAACAGAAAAAGTGCTGACACAAGGCCTTTGTATCTCTTCTGCTTTTCAAATGGCCTGGGCTATCTTTTATTTCCATTGATTGGCGCCCTCCCCCCAACTCCCACCCCCAAGAGCATGCATTGCAAGAAAAGCCTACTGCAAAAGACTAAGAACTCATGGTCTTGCTCTGTTCATAGGACAGAACTGCCTGTGAGATATGATTGAACAAAATGACACCCTGGGCCCTCTGTAAGAAGGCTTTGTTACAACTCCGTGGAGGGCAAAGAATGCATTGCAGTCCAGCTATTGAGGGACCAAAGACACAGGAAATGTTCTCTCCCTGCAGATTTCTTCTGTTTATGTTTTACAGCCAGATCAGCTCCTTCATTTTCACAACTCAGAGTGCAATTCCTTTCAAATTCAAAGAGACTGGCTTTTAACTGAATATCTATCTATTGTCAAACAGATGTCTTGATGGGTAGGAATTCTGCTGGTTTAGTCCAACATGTTGACAGGGTATTAGTTGGGAGAGGCTGATCTACAGCACTATGCCCCATGCTTTCTCTTCTTTATTTACTTGGAAGTCAGCCTCATTAAACTCAATGGCTTTTCTCAGTAGCCCCATAAAGGAAGCACTTTCACTTCTGGCAAATCGTAAGGGCTTTCAGTGGCACAACCCATGATGGCTGTTTGCCACTCCCAATGTTGGAGACAAAATGCCACTAATTCTTTGTTGCTAGAGAACTTGAGTGGGAGGGGTGCTTCACTCATTTGTGTTTGTGGGCATCTGCAGGCCTCTGGCTGGCGAGCAGGAAATTGAATGCTTGATTAGATTGAATGCTCTGATCCAGTAGGACTCTTTTTTAGAAACTTCTCTGCAGAAATAAATGCCCTTTTCTGTCTTGCATACTATATGAAGATTTCAAAGGTCGGCCTGTTAATATCAGCACACAGTTGAGAAACACACAGAATGAGAAGATGGATTCAACACTTGCTAGATTTGGGAATGGTTCATCTTCTCCTCTTCTTGTGTTGAAGTGTAACATCCTTCACAGTTATTAATAATTGTTAATTGCTAATACACAGTTTTTTCCTTAGAAGCTTACAATCTGAAATTTATAGAAGTGAAAGTTCACTGGAATGGGAGGGACCTGGAAGCAGAGGAACAGCATGCAACAAGACCAATCTTTGTCACCTTTTGTCTATAACTGACTAAATATATTACTAGATGTTTATAAGTAAAAATCTATAATGCTATAGATTGAAATATAGTTTTCTTTCTTTGCCCCATGCCAATGACTCATCTCTTTGCAAATTCCTGCTTCAAACACCAAAAAGAGACTTAATCAAATCACCTTAGGCTATTGGTTGCCCAGCTGGAACAACTATCTTCTCTCTGGAGTTTTCTGTGAAAATACGGCTTAGTCTTCACAGTTGCAAATTGAGGGCCAATGGCTTCTGCAGCTCCTGCAACTCCAGTGGCCCCATCCAGGTGCAGATTGCAGAGTTTGGCTAAGACTGGAGTTTCCTAATAAGCAAGCTGTGCTTTGTTCAGTCTGAGTTTCATTTTCTTTCAGAGAAACAACTGACCCTTTCTGAAACAAACAAACAAACAAACAAACAAATTCAGTTCAATAAATACATTCAACCGGAAATGAGTTGATTGAACTGTATTGCTCAAGATGAGGTCTTACTCATCTCCAGGGCTGCTTGGCAGAGTACCTGCCAGCCTCTTTTTTGTCTACATGAAAGCAAGCTCCACCCAAAGGGCCTCTCTTCTCCTTAAGTGCAAACCATATGTCTGAACTGTCCATGTGTTTAGACTCAGGCTGTGGTATCTCACCTGGAGTTCTCTGGAGATGATGTATTTCAAGCAGACAGATATCCCCACCAGCATACTTATATTCTGACGTATCCCAGAACACCAGTTTTGAGAAATCTGGGCCAATGGTATTATCATTGAAAGAGTATTAAATACTATTTTGCAGGAGTGAAGAGAATATGGCAATAGTGGGATGGGAGCATGTTAACTACATGTGACTGGAGGGGATGGGGTATGGAAGCAGGTTACTCACTTCGGTTGAACAACCTGTGGCAGACCCTAACCCTCAACCAGTATAATTGAGCAACCTGTGGCTCTTGGGCTAATTGGGCTAATAATCTTGGGCTAACTTATGTGCATGACATCAGTCCATACCTCTATACCTCTCGTAAGACATATTTATCTTTCCTTTTCCCTACCATACTTGGAAAGAGGAAGGGTGCCATAAGGAGTGGGAAAAGAGATAATGAGTGTCTTCTTCAGTTGAAAAAGGGGCTTCCTTCCATCTCCTTGGAAAAGATGCTGCATGGTCTCTCAGAAGACCTTCCTGCTCATCAGGCTGTACACTCTTCAGAACCAGTTGTGGGTTTAGAAATTCTGCCCGTTCCTTCACAGGCACACATGCTCACCTGCCCACCTGAAGCAAAGCCTTCTTTGCTTTCCAGTGTATAAATATGGAACTTCTATATGTAAATGTAAACTGGCAGCATCAAATTCTAAAATGTCTCAGTCCAACTCTGTGTACATATGTCTTATTTTAATGCTTTCTTATGATACAGTCTCCTTTCCTAGGCATCATGGATCAGGAAGACATGTTTCGAAAGATGGGTGGCCACATAAATATGATACATAGATAGACAGACCATAGTGTACCTTTCTTGCTAGGAAGTTACATTTTTAGGTCAAGGGAAATTTCAAACATGTGATTCTCCAAATGGAGCCTCAACAAGTACAATCCTTTCTCCCTCCTCAAATTGTATAATTTTCTTCTGCTAAGTGTCTAAACAAAGTGCCTACCCCCAGTTTCCAAAGTGATCATATTCAGAGAAGGGATTCGGTCTTAGAGGTGAAAAACTATTATTTCTTACTCATTGTTAAGATGTATAGTAGACATAACAGAGGTTTCCAAATTTATTCCAGTCATATTGTTCATCAGAATTTAACTGAGAAGAGAAAGCAAATGAGAGAAGAAAAGAAGCTTAGGACAAGCCCAGCAATAATAATGGAACAGAGTAGATATTATACCTTGGGTGTGAAGGGAGCCATATTATAACTGGTCTGGATATTCCATGGCTCCCAAAAATGAAACTGATATATTTTTTGGGTTACTGCTTTTTGGAAATGAAATATTCAACCATTCAAACAGCACAGATCTCTTTAGTCCAGTGTTTCTCAACCTAGACAACTTGAAGATGTGTGGACTTCAACTCCCAGAATTCCCCAGGCAGCTTTTCTAGCAGAGGAATTCTGGGAGTTGAAGTTCCCGAGGCTGAGAAACACTGCTTTAGTCTGTCCCACAAGTTCTGTTTAAACATTGACATCTGAAAGCTCCTGTAAAATTCTCTTGCAACTGAGTCTAGTCCACTGTGAATCATGTATCCTATCACTAGTGTAAAACTTGTAGAACACCTTTTTCAGAAATAATGAAGATTTTGCTAATGATTGCTACCCAGAAGCAGGAAACATACCACTGAGGATTTCTGTATGAAAACTTATCTAGGATAATAAAACTTATTCATAGGATGGTCAGGAATATTTGCACATTAAATATACTGGTATACCCTGAAATATTGGAAAGTGTCAAATTCTGAAAAAAATGTAAATCACAACACATTAAGAAAAATAGAGCTCCATCTCAGCAGACTCCCGATAGAAAACTGGATTTCCTGTAGTGTAATGTACAAAGCAGCCCTTAATGGATACAACCAGCATGCTGAAGCTTGCTATAGTGAATAAAAGGGGGTGTGTGTGTGTGTTTCAAAATGCCTGTCATTAGCACAGCCTCAGGGTTGGGGGGCAGAATTACAGAAGGAAAGCTACTTGTCATTCTCTCCAGAGTTGTCCAGAAGCTCCTTTGGGTTCAGATTAAAGGAATTGACCCTTATGTGGATCAGTAAGCCCCATTCCAGGGGAAGCAAATTTCCATACATGACTGGGAGTTGGCAGTGTGAAGTGGAGCTTTCCCTTTGACAAATCTGGAGCTCTGAAGGGGATTTGAAAAGTCAAACACAGGAGTCAGACGTCAGCTGTAATGGCAAAAATTACATCGCCCTTCACCTTTTAAAGAAAGGACTCGTTTCAAAGAGCAGTAACTTCCAGGATCTGGTCTACAGAGAATTATTTCATATATTAGCTTTTACCGTAGACATGCTGCAGTGATAGGCAGGTGCATGAAATGTGCAGCTGCTCAGGGATTTTCCTTAGGTTGTAGCTTTCAGGCTGGAGAGCAGTTTGCCAATAGCAGGGAAAAACGTGGAAATAAATGCACAGCTTTAGGGGGTAGCAAAAGCGGAAGCAAGTGTTGTTTTCCCAAGTTTAGGAAAGAGGAAAATTATACTGGAGAGGGTGTTCCTGTAGCTATCCAATAGGTCTGGAAAGTGCCTGATGTTTTCTAATGAACAGTTCAAAAGTATATTGAAGTCCTGTGCTCAGGGATGACTTAGGACATGTTCCTGCTTGGATTATGGCATAGATGGTGACTTCTTCTTGGGCCCTGAAAATAAGACACTTGGGTCACTGACTGAATCTTGCAGCAAGACTAGTGACACAACTTCAGTCCCTCACCTTTTCACAGGAGGTTCGTTTGTGTACCATGGAGATGGCAGGTTGTAGAGTTCATACAGTTCTCTTAAATTGGGGCTTAGCCTCTTCTGCCTTCTGGTATTATATTCAGCTGAAGTAGGGTTTTCAATCTTAAACCTCAACCAAGTCTAACCCTAACCCTAATTTTATCCTTACTGCAATGCAAATATCTACCTTAAACTTTTACCCAAGGACTTAATCCAACCTTATTAAGTCTACTGTGGCTGTTAAAAACTCTCCCCGAGCAAATCCTTGCACTAAATTTAATAAGAGGCCTTAATGAAATTTAGCCTAATTTTACCTTTTCCTTAATATCAGTAGGAATATTTACATAATCCCAAATACAGCACACATTTCTAACTGCAAAATAAATTAAAACTATCTCTAAGCATAAAATCTATTTCTAACTTTTATTATACTAAATTTCTCTTTAGATCTCAGTCAAGCTTAACCTGACCTCACCCTAATGCCAATATTGAATTTAATCCTAACAATAGAATTTACTTCCAGCCATAATGTGAATCTCACCCAAACTTACCCTGGTGTCAAACCTAACACTAAATTAATCAAACCCTTAATCCAATAGTGTAAGGGGTCAAATTATACATTTGTATTGCTTTTAGAGTATTTAGATGCCCTAAAAGTTCTACTCTAAAATTTACTTTAGGGTAAATTTTTATGATCACTAATAGTTTTACACTGATGCTACAGTTTGGATTAAGCGATGGATTAAATATTAGTTTGGCATTAGAGTGAAATTTGGATTCAGATTAAAGTTCTTTAATGTCTCTAATAACATTTAGTGGGGTTAACATTAGGCAATAATTTTTTAGGTTAGTGATAGTCTTAGATTGATGTTATGCTTAGAATTAAGCACTAGGATCAAGATTAGGGAATATATATACAGTATATATTCCCTAATATATATACTGTATTCTAATATACTAATATATATACAGTATATAATATATACTGTATATTCCTATATATATACTGTATATATATTAGATTTAGGGTTATGTGTCTTAATGTCCATGGTAAGATTTAGTTCGAAGGTTAGAATTAGGATATAACTTTTAGGATTAGTGGTATTCTTAGATTTATATGGTTTGGAACAAGTGCTGGTATAAGGGTTGGATGAAAGATTTGTTTGATATAAAACTGAAGATAGGGCTATAGTTTAAGCTTCATTAAAATTTAAAGTTACATTTAGTGGGATGATTAGAATAAATTTTACTTTTTATGATTAGTTACAGTCTTACATATATGTTTATGTTATATTTGGGATTAAACACTTAAATTACAGTTAGGGTAAATATCTGTCTTGCCACTGAGATAAAGTTACAGCTAGGTTTCAGCTTCTTGAGGTCTATGGTAAGATTTAGTATCAAGTGTAGTCTTGAATTCCCATGATTAGTGGCAGTCTTAGTTTTATTATATTAGGGGGCATGGTGGTCTACTGGTTAAGACATTGGGCTTGTCAGCCGAAAGGTCAGCAGCCTGATTCAAGACTCAGGAGCCATGTAATGACTTGCTCCTGTTACTTGCTCCAACTCCTGCCAACTGAGCAGTTCAAAACATGTAAAAATGTAAGTAGATATAAAGGTACCACCTTGTATAGTCATGCTGGCCATATGGCCACAGAAACGTCTTCAGACAACACTGGCTCTTTGGCTAGAAACTGAGATGAGTACCACCCCTAGAGTTGGATATGACTGAAAGGGGAAACCTCTACCTTTTACCTAGCTTTATTATACAGGTTAAACTTGAGTCCTGCAGTTTAGGACAATTGTATGTGTTAGAATTGGAGTGAAAGTAAAATTGGAGTTAAGCTTCACTGAGGTCTATGATAATACGTTCCAAGTATTAATTCCCATCAGTATCATAAACCTAACAGTAGCACTAGCTCTAACACTCAGTTTAATTCTAATTTGCACAGAAAATTTTATCAAAGAAGCAAAGGAAAGTTAACTCTAATTCTCACTTTATCTCAACAACTGTTTGAACATTTGCCAATTCTTACTGCAGCATTCACCATAATTTGTACCATGAATATAAAACTACCATTAACCATAAAAATTCACACTAATGCCAACGCTCACACAAAATTTTACTATAGATTTCAAGGAAGCTTAATTCGAACCCTAATTTCATTCTAATACCAATATAAATACTTACACTACTTCTAACCTGAGAACTCACTCCAACTATAACATAATCCAAAGACTATCACTAAGTGTAAAAATTCACTCTAATGTTAACCATTATGCTAAATTTTATCATAGAGATCAATGAAGCCTAACTCTAACCCTAGCTTTAATCTCATGCCAATACAAATATTCAACCAAATCCTTAGAGCAGCACTTAATCGAACTGTAATGTAAAACTAAGAGTACCACTTAGCATAGGACTCACCTTTATTCTGTTACGCAAAATTTAATAATGAACCTCAATGAAGCCTATCCATAACTTCATCTATTGCCAATAATAATATTTACCCCAGCCCTAACTTACCATTCATTTCTGAATGTAATATAAACCCAACTCTGCCACTATCCATAAAATTTTACCTTCATTCTAACCATCACTCTAAATATTAAGAGTATACCTCAGTGAAGCCTAAACTTACCTTAAATTCATTATAATGGCACTACAAATATTTTTCCTAAGCCTTACCACAGGAGTCATTCCCAGCTATAAAATAAACCTAAGACCACAACTAACCATAAAACTCATCTTAATACTAACTCTTCCATAAACCTTTTGTATGCATATCAAGAAATTGCACCCTATATTTTTCTTTTGTTGATTTGACTGGAGAAGAAATATCTATACAAAGTTAAATTGGGAATATGTATTAGAGGAGTTTGCTATAAGTGTTGTTATATATATTTTGTTCTGTTTTTAATTTAAGTATGTGTTTTGTTTGTTTAAGTATTTTATGTATGTATTGTGTATTTTTGTAGTTTGTTTTTTATTTAACTAGTAGAAGAAAATCTATAAAAATTATTATATATAAAAAAGAAACTACATCTTAACTTCAATCTAATGCCAACAGGAATATACGTCTCAACCTTACCCACTGTGAACAGAAACAGAAGTCAAGACTACCACTAACCATACATCCAAAAAATCATTCTAATTTTATTTCTCACAGTAAATTTGGTTTCAGAGCTCAAGGAAGCCTAACTCAATCTAAGTTCACCCAGCATCAGTACAAAGATTTACCTTAACCCTAACTCCAGTCCTCAGCCATAATATAAACCTACAGCTACCCTAAAACACAACCTTGGATACTAAAGTTTGGGATCAAGAAATATGCACTCTCAGCCACTGCAGGAACTATTTATCTAAATAATAGAAGGACTGAAATGACTGATTTCCTGTGAAGAAAGTTAAATGTGTGATATTAAATTGTGCTGTGTAATTTTAAAACATATACATATTGCTTTTTGTTTTTTGTTTTCATTTTTGTCCTTTTATTTGTTCCATTAAATCATAACATTCAAAAATATCAATCTTAACACTAGATCATATTTAAATCCATAAGGATAGTTCTACCTATTCCTGGATTCACTCTATCACCTCTACAAATATTCACCCTGGCTTGTAACCCAACAATAATTCCTAACTGTAACATAATCCAAGTTATCACAAAGGAGAAAAGTTCAATCCCAATGGTAACCTTAACACTAATCATAGTCCTGAGAAAGTTTAATCCTAATTCATCAAAAATAGCTCCCCTAACCATAATCCCAGCCCTCATTTCCAACCTACCACAAAGCAGCAAAACCCATTCTAATGCTAAAACTTGCATTATTTTTTTCCATAGACCAGCCAACATAATCCCTGTTGTTGTTCAGTCATTCGTGACCCCTTTGACTGCAGTACACCAGGCCTCCCTGTCCTGCACTGCCTCCTGGAGTCTTCCCAAGCCCATGCCCATCACACTGACTATGCTATCTATCC
>JANHZU010002427.1:623671-634873 GCA_032468055.1 Acrochordus granulatus | reverse complement strand
GGACTAAAATGTGAACATTTGTAACGCATGAGATTGGATTATGGGAATGGATTACGGTATAACTGATCAGGAAGGCTGTTATGACGTTGCAAACTTTTTATTCTACTTAAGTCATTTGTGGCCATGGATCTCTAGATTCATGGTGCTACTCCAGTTATTTGTGATTTCTATAGGAACCCTTTTGTCTGCTATGAAATAGGATGCTGCAGTAGATCATGTTTTTTCAAATGCACAGATAGATCATTAGTCTGGTTCAGTGGAATGGGTACGAGGCAAAATCAGCAATCTTCAGAACATTTCTGCCCCTACTATCAGTGAGGTACATTTTTTGTCAGCATGAATAATTCCAGGAAGTGAAGGTAACAGCGTGAAATATGTCTTATACAAATCTAGAAACAAGAGGTATGATAGTACAGTATATTTATATGCTTGGGTGAAATGAAAATGTAGTTTTATTGTTCGTGCCTAATTTGTGTCTTCTTTTGTCCCACATGAAAGACAGGAATTATCAATGGGAAGTCAAGAACTTGGTAAACTTAATTACATAGAGAAGATATCAGGAGTAAGAAAAGCCATTTGTAAGATGAAGAAGCAACTAATTTCTCTGCTTGATTGTTAGCACTGATTAAATACCAAACTATTTCAATCATCTTCAAGTACCTTCCAGATTGGTGATATAGCTGGGAATGATGGCAGTTGTAGTCCACCACATTTCGTAAGCACCAATTAATGCATTCCAGGTATTGGATCTGTTGAGAGGCAGAATTTGTTTCCAGCATGGATATAAAGTGTTTCATTAAGACTACTTATTCACTCTGACTGCTAACACTTTAGTTCCCCCCCCCCTTTTAATCTCAAAGACTAGGTTCAAGTAATTTAATTGCAGGAGAAAACTTGTTTTCATGTCTTGAAATCCAATCATCTTTGAGATATTTTCTTGTAGCAGCCTCTTCATATATTTCTCTTATTTAAATAACATGAGCACAAGGGCCCCCCATATTTTGGCCAGTGGGCACACTGAAATTTTGAAACCATGTATGGGAGTTATGATTGCTAGAGTGGATAGGTTGCAGGCATAGCTAGTCACAACATGTAAAGATCAGATAGGACAGAAAGCCCTGTGGTTGCCCAGGGAAGTATGGATGGATGGTTTTGTGAACATACAGCTAGCAGCAGGAAAAGTAGATTAAACAGAATGGCAGTACAATTTAAATGGAGCCTATAGCTCTGACATAATAAAGTTCTGACCTGGTCACAATTTTTCATTTGGTTTAAAAGGTATCGGTGATTGTGAAGCTCATAGTGGATTCTCAGGCCTGTTAAAAGATCCCTTTGCTAAATACGCAAAAAGGACCCTGGCAAACATTTGGAAAACATACATTAAGCAAAGAACAATGGAAGGACTTTGGGGGCCAACTTGTGGAAAGTTTACAAAGAGGTAAGTTATAGAGAATTAGAAAGTCCAGTGATTCTGATGCTGAGTTTATTAAGAGCCAAAAGTTAAAAGACTGAACGGACAGCAATCACACAGAACTGGCCTAGAGAGTTGTGCTGGCACAATACCACTGCTACCAAGTAGGCTTGACCGTTATTTGACCTAGCCAAATGCTGGTCTCTCCATCTACTGGAAAAGCAGCTAGCAACCAGCTGTTACTTTTCCTGGAATTGATTAAATGGATGACTTGCCCAAAACAAAGGGTCATCTCTCTTTGGTTGACTTCACTCTCCTTTTCCATTGAAAAGTGTTCACTGAGTTTTACACACTGTACTGTCACTTCTCTGTTTACCCATATTCTGCATTGCTGGGCTGGTGATTGCTAGCTGATGCCATGCCCCTAAGGCCGCAATATTTCCTTAATGACACCTTGTGAGCTTGTCGATACAGAAATGGAATATATGTTTTTAATGAGATGCAACCTCATGCGAGGTCGCAGGTCACCCCCTTTGGGGTTGACCCAGCAAAGCTTTTTTTCATTGTCAAACATGTCAGGAGAGTGCCACCAACTTAACCTCTCAAGACAAGTGGGTCAGATTTTGAGACTTGCCACTGGGCCTCCTTCCTTTCTGGCTGATAACAAGGTCTGTCCCATTGTGAGTTTCTCTGGTGACCAAAAGTTGCAGCATTCATTTGCAGGCTGGAACCTTCCCGTTTTCATGGACATTCATTTGTGTTTTTTATGGAAGTCTGATTACAAGAACTCATTTTACCCCTGTTTCCCCTCCTGCCCTACTCCATGTTCAGCTTCCCAACATGCATTATGCACGTATGGCCACTTCTTGGCAAGGAGCTGTCTCTCTCCAGCCAACCATCCTAGACTCTATTAAAGAAGTTCCAACACGTATCAGCAGGCTTGGGGTCTGAAAAAGACCATGCTGATAAGTGAACCTTTAGTAAAATAACAGATAAAGGTTTCCCCTTTCAGTTGTGTCCAACCCTAGCGGCTGGTGCTCATCTCTGCTTCACAGCCGAAGAGCCACTGTTGTCCCAAGATGCTTCCATGGTCATGTGGAACCAACTACAATGAGTAGTTGGCACGACTATACGCCAAGGTGCATAGAACACTGTTACCTTCCCACCAAAGGTGATACCTATTTATCCACTTGTATTTTTACATGTTCTTGAACTGCTAGGTTGGCAGGAGTTGGTGTAGGAATGAATCTCACCCCGTTATGTGGCAGCGCTTGGGTCTCGAACTGCCGAGCTGCCAACCTTCCGACCGACAAGCCAGCATTTAACTGCTCAGCCACCACGCTCCTCGTAAACTGATACCAGAAGCCATTTAAGTTGGGGGCCTGAAAAGTTTCGCTGCTGATGTTTGAAAAGCTAAGAAGCCTCAGCTAGGACAACTTTTGCTAGAGTCCAGTTTTTACACCCATTTCTTCTTGGCCCTTTCTGCAGCCCTCTTCTATTTTTCTGAGGGCATTCAAGTTTCTGAGTTTAGGTGATGATTTAGAATATTTTAGAATTTAAAAAAAGGGTCAAGCCTACCTCGCCGTCAATTCTTGAGCTCAGATGCGATACACTACTAGGAAAGCTATTCAGCTTGTTGAAATGCCTGAAGCATCTTGCTAAAATGCGACAAAAATGTTCTGAAACAAAACTGTTAAAACAGCGGGTTTGGATATTTTCTGAGCAGTTTTTCAAACTGCATTTTACATGTTGAGTTAAGCCATATGCTGGAATTTATCGATGAAGATTTCTTCAAAAGATTGTTGGACTTTGGTTTAATGTAAAGTACAGATTCAGTTACTGTGGTTTGTAAATCTATGGCTTGTGACCGAGCATATAACATGGTATTTACTTGAACAAACACTGATTTCTACAAACCATAACTGTACAAAACCATCTTGTGATTAACAGACTAATTTACAAAATTAATGAAGTCTTGCATGAGACCCAGACCACAATATTACTTGAAAGTGATAATTCCACAGTATAGGAACAGGCGTCTTTTAACCTGTTGAGCACTCTTCGTTGGTGCTCTCACAAAATGGCTACCATGCAGGGGATATCATCTAGGCACGACCAGTCACAAATATTCATTCGCAAGAAGGAAAACTAATCCAGTTTTGGCATCTTTCCTTTCTTTCTGGTCAGCTGGTCACAACTTGAAACAAAAGAATGAGCTGCAGCTGCCCACCATTTTATCTTCTAAGAATTCCTACTAGGCCATGTGGAAACTAGAGTCATTATCATAAATAACGATTATGGAGCATTGGCACTTTATGTTGCAACTTGCCCATGTTGCACATTATTATTTTAATTAAAAGAAACCCAAACATTAAAAAGGCAGTGGGGACAGAGTGCTTGGCAGGCACCTTAAGAGCCATTTGTGACCACAGCAGCTTCCTTCGATTCCACAATGTCTTATCTCTCCTATCGCATACAATTTGCATTTTCCAAGCAATCAAATTTTCGGAAGATGAAAAATGCAAACTGCTCCTCTTGCTAATCTGGCTTTCTAATCAGAATGTAATGGGGTTTTTTTCCCAAGCACTTTCCTGTTAGATCTAAAACATTCCCACTATTTACTAAGGAAGCGTTTCATCAATTTAAGGTTAGTCTTGCAAGGCTTGTTTTTAATATATCCGTGTTGATTTCTAGTAATCGACACACTGTGTACTTACAAGAAAAGTGGTTTCTTGTAAACCCCTAATCCTCCTTTTTAAAGACACAGACATTTCCTCTTCTCCAACCTTCTGGTCTGTCACCTGATCTCCAGCTTTCTTAAAGACAGTGCTTGAAGTTCTGTCCAGACCATCACCAAGTTCCTTCAATAACCCAAAATGCCCATTAATCCATATTGGGAGACTTAAATAATTCAGGATAAACGGGCATTCCTTGACTGGATATTCTACGACTGCGCTTCAATCTGGTCCTTTCATACTGCTTGCTTTTCATAATTGTCTGGGGAAACTTATGCCCTATTATCAGAAAAGACGGAGCCAAAATGGCAGTTGAATAGTTCTGCCTGCTCGTTGCTATTTCTTAGTATTTTGCCAACCTTGCTAAGCAGTTGGTATCATGACTCTTTTCCTTTTATTTTCAGGATGAAGAAACTCATTTTATTCTCAGCGTTCGCCAACCTCAGCTCATTCTGAGCCTCAGCCTTTTGGATGGCATCTCTATATGCTTATACCACTTTCCACCTCATGTATATGATTATTGGTTTTCAGATTTCCACTAATTTTTTTGTGTGCAACTGCACTGGTTTCTTCTGCTGTCCTCTACATTTTTCTTATTCAAATTGCTGTTCTGTTTTCAGGATCTCCTTTTTAAGGAAACTTCTACTCATTTTGAGCTTCTTTCCCTATTAACTTCTTTTGCCGTGGAAGCCTAATTAGAATTACTCTAAGTTTATTAAAATTCACTTTCCTGAAATCCAAATACATGTTTCATTAGGCTAAGTTTTAGTTTCCCTTAAAAGCAAGTGCTCCAGCACTGCATGGTCACTGTCCTCAATGTTCCTGCTACTTCCACTTCTAGACCTAAGACTTTCGTGCCACTTGCATAGAGTCAAAAGTATAAGATTTTCTTGTGCCTTCTTGTACCCTCTGAAAGAGGATGTTATTAGCAAGACAAATCAAGAATTTCCTAGAAGGACCAACTTTGATAGAGTTTATCTTCAGCTGTTGATTTAAAGTCCTCCATGAAAAATCTGTGGTTTGTTTTGGAAAGCATTATCTATCTTCCCCATTGACTTTGCTTGTTGGAAGCCGTCAGGGAAAGTCACAAATAAAAATCACTTGACTTCAGGATGCTGCAAATTTTGAACCTGTGACCATGGGGAGGCTGTGACTGTTTTAAGTGTAAGTACAGCTTGTAAGTTTATTTTTTTCATTGCTTTTGTAAGGTTGAACTGTCACTAAATAAATGGTTGCAAGTCAAGGATTACTTGTAGTGAGATATATAATGAAAATCAAAGCAATTGAAATAATGATGACAATCAGCTAAGGGATTAGGGTTGGAGTTAGGCTTGCCCAAACAATACTAAAAGTTGAAAGCTCACTGTAATAATATCAATTTAATTGCTTTCTGAAAGCAAGGAGAATGAGACTATCTGTATTTTCATGGCAAAATGTTCCATAAGGTAAACGACCATAGCTTTTTCTGGTCCTTCTCCTGTCTTCTGCCTGTTGAATTTTGCTGCAAAACTCTCATGAATGTATTCATTTGGCCTTTGGACAAATTTCAAAAACCCTCTGCGAGTGATTATGCTTGCTTTTGGACAAGAATTATCTGTCCTTTTCTCAGAAGTCTGAAGACAGGAGAGAAAAAGGGAGAGAAAAAAGGAGGCTTATAGAGAAAGGTGGTGCCCCAGTTTTACTTTAGCCCCCCCATCAGCCACTCTGATACAAATGATATATAGACGCTGATAAATAATCCCAAAGAGAATATGATCTTTGATTTAAATGTTTAATAATACCAACATTTGAGCTGTTTTTTCTTGTTAAATTAGGCTCTTAAAACAGAGACTGCTTGAGGTAACCAACAGGGAACTTGTGAAAACTCTGCTCATTTTTGGCTCTAACAACACATTCATAGGTGAAAAATATACTCAAATATACCCTTAAGTCCCTGAGACAGCTAGATCTTTAAGGATATTAAAGTAAAAACCAGCATTTAAATTGTGCCTGGACTCAGCTGGCAATCAGTGCAGGTCTTTTAAAATGGAGATGCATCCTCTGTACCTAGAACAGGTAGGTTGACGCTGTAGTTCTAATAAAAACAAAACAAGAAGATCTACTAAGGTTTAAGTTTTCCACACAAATCCCTTTCTTAGAAATGTGCCCAGCATGACCTACATTTTGTTATTTCTACGGGCTCTTCAACACATTTTGGCTGCATTTGCATCTTAGTCTTCCTCTAAAGTTTCAATCCTGCGTGTAAAATTACAGTAGATGGAAGATAATAGCTCCCCTACACATAGTGGGATTTCAGATTAGGCATATACCTAAATCCACATGGGTTAATTCCTTCTTGTCATAAGAATTAAGCACTGTGTGGATCCTATAACCAACTTTTGAAGCAGAAAGTCTCATGTTGTAATTTGTCTAATATGTCTTTTGTTTTGTCATGAGACTTTGAGAAAATTTGGTCGGCTGACTTGGAATCCGGCATTGAAATCATGCTTGAAGACCTTCTGGTTACTAGTAGCTTACCTTTGGTTTCTGGAAAAAGAGTACATCAAAATGGACTAGGGTACCATTGTTCTTACATAGAGCTAAACTGAACCTCCCATCTAGTTCTAATTGATCAGTTTTATAGTGGAACACCTTTTTGAAAATGTCAGCATGGGTGATTTCTCATAGATTAAATTGATTTAAGACTCATTGGAGTTTAGAAAATGCTTCCAGGGTCCATTGTTACTTTGAACAAATGAACTAATACCGTAATCCAGTGACCTTCTGACCATCAGCAGCGTTTCCTTTGTCCCTCCCCTGCTCTGATTCACACATGTGGCTAAGCAAGTGGTTCGTCTAGTTTTTGACTTAGTGTGTTGCATAAATCCAGTCATATTATGGCTTATGTAATGTGTAAACTTAGTCACTGTAGCTTATTTAACAAGCTACTATTAAACTATGGTTTGGCATAATGTGTAACCTAGCTACTGAATAACCATAGCAGCTTCTAAACAAATAATGGCATCAAGTATCACTATTCCCAGACTGGACAACAGACTGAGCAGACTTAAGTTCTTGGCATTTGAACAAATGAGGCTTAGAAGAACTTTCAGAAAAGGCAACCAAAGTGTATAAACGGCATAGTCAAGAAGGTTAGGCACATGTAGATGATGAACCAACTTCTTTGTTAAATCAGTCATCAATACTATTACAGCAGCATGGTAGGTCTGCAGCCTTTACTGAGTAATCAGTTAAGACCATCGTCCTATGCAGCCCTCCCGTACCTCCAGAAAGCCCCAATGCACTCCCATTTAAATGAACGTGCAGGTAGATGGCTTTCCAAGACACAAAAGGGAATGCAAAGTAATTTACAATTTAATAAACAAGCCCACCACTGACTGGTAGAAGAAAAGGCCACCATCAATCTCTTCCTTTAAATTCCCTGCTCTAGTATTACATCAGAGGCAAAGCGGCCTCAAAAAATAAACAAACAAGCCTTTAACTAGAGCTCTAGTGATTATAATTGTCCTGCATTGATTAATCAAGTAAAGCTTTACTTGTGCGTTCTGTATACCAAATACACCGAAGAAAAACTTGCAGCACAAAGAACATTATTTCTTGAAAAGGAAAAGGGATAGTTCCCCCAGCTGGCAAAACACTTTTTAATGATTTATTATTGGATTTATTGTTGGGTTTGGGCTTTTATTTTGTTTTT
This sequence comes from Acrochordus granulatus, assembly GCA_032468055.1. NCBI lineage: Eukaryota > Metazoa > Chordata > Lepidosauria > Squamata > Acrochordidae > Acrochordus > Acrochordus granulatus. Next base: position 627,033 of record JANHZU010002427.1, on the reverse strand, counting down.
TACAACCAAACTTGGCTTCTCGTTCTCCTTTCTGTCTTTGGGACTTCAATAGAGACCAACGTCACTTTGCACTGCATTTCTAACATTTACCTCTGCGAATGAATCTTTACTTTGAACGTTCATTCAGGGTCTTTCTCCTTCTGAAGCCTGCTCCTGGCCTGTCCGTGCATCAGCAATGGATTCCTGGAGGGTGTGGTGTGGTTGGTTGCAAAAGTCACGGTGAGATGCAGCAGGAAGTTATGATGCTCTAGCAGGTGGCACGTTGCCATGGCTGGAAGCGGTTTGGATGTCACCGCAATTGTGGTGGCTGCTGAGAGGCGTGGCAAATTGTGGTGCTTGTGATGTGGGCACACAGGCTGGGCTCCTGCAGAGGGCTGGGGATGGTTGCTGCGGTTGGTGACTGCTGCTGCCGCCGCCGCCGCCTTGTTGCTTAGAGGAATATTGAAGAATCTTTCCTCGCTGCCAATGGGAACAAGGCCCTCATTTCATTTTCAGAGTGTCAGTGTCCGAGAGGATCGATGGGAACACTGTGTTACAAGTGGGGAGGAGGGGGCTGGCTGTCAACCACTGTAAATCTCTGCTCCACTTGCACAGATCGTTGGCTAGAAGGAATGACACGCAGCATGCAGTGTGGAGAATCGATGCAGCCAAACAAGACGTCAGCGCATATAGGTCTTGGTCAGAGTTTTTTCATAAGTGTCTTTTGAACACGGTCAGCCCTTTCAGAGATATTTGTTGCCCTTTTCCACTCGTTTGAGTAACTAGCTCTATCAGCAAGGATTATGGAAGCGCTCGGTTTTGGATTGAACATGCTAGATGGCAGACCAATCAGAAAGAAAGGTTCAATCAAATGTGGTCTGAAGAGCTGATCTCTTTGGTGATAATGCTTTGTTCCAGGTGCTGGAGGTTTAGAGCACAGGAGCGAAGGCTGAGTAAGCATGACCTGGGAACAGCAGAAAACATATAAGCTAGCATAAGACAGAGAAATATCTGTCATAACTTTGGAATCTCTTCCTCTCCAGAAAACACAAAGGAATAGCTTAGAACAAACTGGTTAAGACTAAAGATATATTTCAAGGTGATTTCGGACTATAGCAGCCATATTTCCCATCTGTTGCATTGTCTGCACTAGTTACCATGTCATGTCAACCCCAGTGAGATAGCCATTTTCCATCGGGCACAGCTCAGCCTAAATATCTTATCTTCAGTTTCCTATACGTAAAGTTGGTGATGTGGTGGCCTTCCTGCAGGTTCGTCTTGTTGTGTGATAACTGAATTCAGTGCATGTGCTCTTTATAAGTCTCATGGCTGCTGAATCTTTGGAGGGACAGATGTCAAGCTTGTTGGGTTGAATTTCTTGCTGGAACCCATGAACAAGAACCTGATGCAAAGTGCACACTTTTAGTGCTATATTATTCTGGAGCCTTTTGAATCTCAAACTGGAGAAGAGCTGGCAATCCTTTCAAACAGAAAGCTACTTTTTCATTTCAGCAACTTAATTTATAATGGTGTGGGGGGAATCATCTTTTTCATTCTTATGGTTAAACATTAAACCAGAAGCTAGAAAGTGCTGATGTAATCTACCTTCTGCCCACCTATGTAATTGCATTTTTGATGCAGCAGGATGGGTGGGAAAATGTCAGATCCCATAGGGAAACCTTTCACTTAACATAATGGAACATGCTGTCTCTCTTTTTGTTTTTGTTTTCATTTTTTAATTTGCCTAAGTATCTGGTTGTTGATATAGGAACTTCCTGGGCACGTATTTGCTTTATCCTTACTCTGCTGGAAATGAAATACAGTACAGTCAGTATGTTTACTAATAGCCTTCTGTAAAATGATTTAGCAGCCTATCTTCAATAACTGGGCAAATGAATTCATATCTAGATATAGAAGGCTTTATTTAGACAGCATATTCATAGACCATAGAAGCTACCAATGTGATCATTAGACAGTATCATATACTTCCATGAGCTCCACAAAGTGTTATAATGACAGATAATTACATGACAGATAATCCTCATTTAACAACCACAATTGGGACAGGCAATTTGCTCATTAAGCAAAGAAGTTACCAAGTGAAACCATAACTGTGCTTATGCTCTGACTTCAGTTTTCCTTGGCTTTACAGAACTGTGAAGGTCATAAATGTGACGGGTGGTTGTGACATTATTATCACCATTGTAACTGTGAATGGTTGCTAAACAAGGTAGGCATTCAATGAGGATTACCTGTATCTTGGAATTCTACTGTAGTACTGAACTATCTTCTCTTAAGAACGTTGAGTTTGTCACCAATATCCTTTAAGTCAAGTCCTTTTTTGGCATCTTCCACAAAAATATTTTCTTTGCAAAGACTTCTTCATCTTCCCAGTGCATGCTATATAAAGAAGGCAGTAGCATAATCTCCAACTTTTTACAGCATTTGTTTTACAGACTTTCAAAGCTGTGTAAGAATTCATATATGTACAGTATTTTAGAGGCAAAATTTGTTGGTAGCAGCTTATAAGAGATGTCTGACAGTGAAAAGTTCTACTGCCTATCATAGACTTCTAATGTTAGTTTAGACATCATCACACACTAGCAATTTGTCCTTCAAATTTAAAATAGGTGGAGTGCCATCGAGGGCCAATGAAATATTATGGAAAGAGAGCAATAGCTACCAGGTCCTCAGATAAATTGAATTAATTTTGTAACAGTAATTTTATGATGATATCCTTCTGTTCACCCACAAAAACATAGCAATTTTTTAAAGTCAACTATCCAGCTTTCAAGGAAATATTTTATTGAATATTGATAAATATTTATGTATAGAATTAAAATTATACTTAGAAGCAATCTAATTACTGCCACGTAATATGGCCTTTATACCAATTCCAGATGCTACTTGCTACTTACAAAGCTCTACATGGCTCAGGATGTTTGCAGAGTCCTTTCCCAGACAGATTCTACCCACCCAGTCTGAGAACAGAAAATGTCTACTGAAAGTCCCCAACTATTGTGAGGTGCAGCAGGAAGGGTCACAGAAACAGCATTCTCAATTGGAGTTCCCCTCTTTGAATAGCTTGTACCATCCCCAAACTAGGGTCAACCTCACTTATGTCCTTCCAAAGTCTCTTGGAGACTTGGTTGTTCTGAAAGGTGCTCAGAAATTGATTGATACACATACCAAACTTAGTTGTTTTTAATTTAAAAGTTTATATTTAATGCTTGTATATATTAATACTTTACAGTGAGTGATACATTGATATGTAGAAGAGTTGAGTATAGCTTAGATCAAATGGTTTCTACAGTTTTGGAAACCATCTAGTCTATATTGAATATACCAAGTGTGTGTTTCAAGGTGGAACCACTTCATGATCA
>JANHZU010002427.1:605590-623571 GCA_032468055.1 Acrochordus granulatus | reverse complement strand
AAGGTGGAACCACTTCATGATCAATTAATTTATATTTATTTTATGCAGAAGCATAACAGTTATAACTATTATTATAACCATGGAACATAATTTTAGCACCACCATAATGACTAATGCTCCCAACATGTAAATTTACTTGCATGATATGTGGGAAATTTTCAGAAAACAATGAGGAACTGGAAAATATAATTCTCCCCTTTCTTCTAGAAAACAACAGCCAACAGTTTTACAACATCGCCTTTCTATTCAAACTCTAGGAAACCTGATGTTCTCCATATGTTTTGGTCCACAATTCTCATAATTCCTTCCTTTTGGTCATGTAGCCTTGGATTTACAGGAGTCAAAAGGTACCCAGTTGCCCCACCTTTCTCATTAATACTAGCTTCCCACATGGAATAGCTAAATCTGAGATGATCAGATGGAAAAGGGGAAAGAGTTCCTGCAGTTTTAATATTTACACACAATAGGGGACTTCAGCCAGCACAGCTACCCATGGGCTAAAATCTCTTCCAGTACATAAATATTAAAAGTGCGTGAGCCCTGTTCTCTTTTATTTTTGCCTTCCATTGTTTAATTCAACATAGAAGCTATTTAAAGGCATTGAGTAATCTGTGCAAAAACACCCATGCTAAAATAAAGTTATCTAATTTGCATGGTTGTGCTCTGCAATGGTTTCTACACATACTAAGATTGATAAGAGCACTGCAAGATATTTATATAGGGCTACCATATGTGAGCTGCAAAAATTTGGATCATTAACAGCAGTAAAGAGAGGAAGAAAACACTATCCCTTTGCTTCCCTCTTGTGGTCATCTGGATTGTTGCAGTCCAGGTAACCTAATTTATATCCCTTATTTCACCAGGGAAGATGAAAAGGATAGTCTGAGGTAAGTGAGACCTGCAAAGATAGAATGGGCCTTGCACAGTTTAATAACTGAGAAATTATAAAGCAGAAAAAAGCAGTTGTATGAAATTTTGATCTGTGAAAGTTCTGGTAAGGTCATAGAGGGGCTATATGAGTACAGAGAATCACAGATCCCACTAAACCATAATGTGGCTTATTTGTTTGGGGCTTAGCATGCTGTATGAATGTTGCAAATCTCAAAGGGCTGCTAAAGATCCATTGCTAATAACATTCAACTAGTTGGCCATAGAAATCTTGAGTTTATTATTGCAGACACTACCCTTTTATAGGTCAGCTGGGCAGGTCTGCAATGTACATCTAGGAATCAGTATGATATGGAACTATACTTGGCTACTAGCTGGTCATACTTGGAATGACCCTGTAACAGGGTGGTTGTTGTGACTGCTAGTCAATGTTGATTCCTGGTGACTGTATGAACTGGTCTCTGAAGTTTTCTTGTTAATATTTCAGAAGTGGCTTGCCATTGCTTTCTTCATATGACAGAGAGAATGTCTGGCCTAAGGTTATCCAGCTAGCTTCATGCCTAAGGTGGGACTATAACTCAGTCTCCTGATGCCTAGCTGAGCACCTTAACCACTACATCAAACCTTCTCTCTAACTAGAACAGAGAGTAGTTTAATTAGTTTCATTGCCATCCCAAAGGAACTGACAAGGAGAAGATAGAGGAAGAGGCAGTAAGTCCTTAAGATTTTAGCTTTCTGGTCAAAATTCACAAAATATAGGCAAAAACCTGCTTTAGTATTCCAAATCAACACTTCATGTTTACTTTTCTTCTTAGGAGTACTATCTACTCTATCTTGTCTTGTTTTTCCTAATCAAGCTGACTTTTTACTTGTCTTTATTGTCTTCCAAATTTGGGTCAGTTTAGTAAACATTATATGACATTATAGCAGAAAAATCCATGATGTTCCAACATTATGGGAACAAAAACATTGTACTATTAGTGATTACAAGGATCTAGAAACCATGTTTCTAAAAAATAAATTCTGATGCTTTCTGTCCTAACCTGTAGATTAAGCTATAAATTAACTATTTGGTGGGGACCAAATAATACAACACAATGTTCTCCAGTTCGCTCTTTTAATCAGCTAATCACATTCTGTTCTTGGAATCTCTCTTCAGCCACCCCAACTAACACTTAGCATTATGTGTTTCTCAGTGAACATGCAGAGTCCTCACTGAACTATTTTTAGGGTTTTCTACTAAGTTTGATGATAATTTCTTATGTGTGCCTGAGTTTTGGCTTCATAAAGATCAGGATTCAGAGAATACATTACATTGTATAAGAAAGCAAAGATTTTTGTTCATTGCAGTTTGGATGTTTATTATGAAACAGCAAAAGCTTTCATAGTTTACATCTTACACTTCAGATAAGGTGCTATTGGACAAATGCTCTATAATCTAACATGGTTCTTATATATGGGACAGAAAAAGGATAGTCAATAGTACATGATCAGATACTTTAGACTCTGGAAACAATTGCAGCTGATAAAGGGGGTGAGAACAACAATCAAACACTTTCAAAGATCACATTCCTCTTCTCTAGGAGAAAACATCTAGAATAAAAGTCAGGGTGAATCAGCCTACATGTGTTTTGGATAAAAGGTTAAAGGATCAGATTTTGCACAACGGAATTCTAGAGCATTCCAAAATTTACACACTCTTTTGAGCCATTTTGATTGAACGTAATAAATACCTAATCACATGTTTTTTGTGTGCTATTGTTTAATGAACCAGAGTGACTGGGATTCTTTTTAAATGGTATTTGGCTACCAAAACCTGGGAGAAAAATCTGCTAGTTTTCAAGTGGGGAACACTTCTGCTTTGAAGACCTTCAGATATGATTTTAGCACTCAGATCAGATTAATTTAGGGGTGCTTCAGCATAGTTTCTTCCCAACTCCCAATACAAATGCTAGAACTTTTTGGATCCTGGGCTGAGTGTATTTCCTGCTAGCATTTCTCTGCTCTTTTTAATGGTGTTGAGTCTTTGCTGGCTATGCAATTGCAAATGTTTAATAAAAACATCAACCAAAACTATTCAGAGACAACAGCTTTGTGATGCTTTTTGCCCCTTCCAAGTGGTCAGCTCGAAGTTGCACCGCCCATTCGCTTTCCTTGGTTGTTGGATGTAGGTAGTGGTGGGGCAGCTCTATGGAGAAAGGAAGCAGGGTAGCTGGAAGAAATCCCTGGGAAAGCCTCGGCCACAAGGGACGGAGGTTACGACCACATCCAAGAACTTCCGGATTCACAGGAGTTCCCACTGAGGACTAACGGGGCTGAAGGAGGTGCTCCACAGCGAGGCCTTTGCATTTATTCTTCTGCCGTTCTTTGCGTAAAATGCCTCGTTAAATGACTCTCCTCCTGGCCAAGAGTTCTCAAATATTTACTCATGCAGCGGACGTGCCACGCCCTGGCTGGGTCTGAAAGGCTCTCGACAGCCCAGAAGAAAGGGAACGGCGCGTTCGTGCACCTGCAAAGAAAGTTCACCGTCTACCTTTCCTGGACCAGCGTCTGAATTCCTCGGGAGTTTATCTCGCCCCTCCCCCTCCCATTTAGGAGGGTGAGGCAAGCTGTCGGAAGGACTTTCCTCCCCCCTCCCCCCCTTTTTTTTGGCCACCGCAGCCTGCCGACGGACACTCCCCGGGGGAACCTGTCTTGCGGTTAAATTGACAGCAGGAAAGGAAGAGGAAGCGAGCGTTGTAAACCGGAGAGCCTTCCAAGGCTGACAAGTGCCGCAAACAAAACGGAGCACTGTGCGAACACGTGTGCGCCGGCGAGAAACCGGCTGGCTTGGCCGAGTCTTCTCGGCTTCCCCGTGCAGGCCGCTTGGCGCGTCTGCTGGGATGCAGGCGCCCGTGGCGTTGGCATCCGGTGCATACCCGCAGGTGTGAACAGTCCCGGAGATTCCCAGTTGCCCCGAGGCCGCACGGGAGCGGGGCCAACTGGAGAGGCGGCGGGGATGGTGGCGGCGGCGGCTGCTTGGCCGAGCAAGAGACCCTGCAGGACCGGGCGCGACCGCCCTCCAGACATGCAGCTGGTTTTCCAGCCGCTCCAAATGGCTAGCTGCGGTTTACTGCCTCTAAAAAAACGATGACCGAGCGAGCTTCTGTGTCTTGGTCGGCCGGTTTTGGACTGTTCTCTTTCCCCAGTTCTTCAAGCACTTTTACATGGGTCAGAAGAAGCTTCTCAATAGTGCTTCTGTTTGACCAGAGAGGTGGGGTGTGGGGAGGGGGTGAAAAGGATGGTCGCTCAAGGGCATATGATGAATGCCTGGAAGAGGTGGGGTCGAGAAATCGGTGTCGACGTATTCATTGGGGGTGCAGGTTGTCCTCGGGAATCATATTCTGCATAGCTTCCAAGGTGCTTCCAGACTGGGTTTTTATTGTGCAATCACTCCTCCAATCTTGGAATTGGGTTTTGCTGCAGAAGCAGATCTCTTCCCTTCTCGCTTTCTTAGCAGTTGCTTTCCTCTTTTTTCCCTCAGCACTAAAAAAGAGGGAATAACAGAGTATGTTATATAGGGTGTCTTGATTGGTGGCACTAGGGTCCATTCTTCCACAGGGCCGTCAGATAGAAGCAGTCCTCAAACATCCATGGGCCCTTTTCTGCATTTCTTCAGAGGAAGACTTGCCTATTAAAAAAACACCCTTCCTTCCAACTGTAAACTACCTGCTTGTGAATAGTTAATGAGAAACAGAGCAGCTGGACTACATGTGTTGCCCTGCTTCAGCCTCTATAACCCTTTCTTTTCCAACTGATTCCAGCTGTTCACTCCCAGCTGCTGCATGTAGATATTTTTAAATCTGTCTTGAACTCTTTCCTTTAGTTTCCTTCAGTGCAGGCTGTGATATCATTGATTGTTCCTTATGTCTTGTATACTGCAAGACAAGGCTTGTTACTAAATTGCATGAAGAAGCAAAGACCATAGGAAGTATCCTTGGGAAGTCCTTGGGTGACTTCATCTAGGCTGACAAAAAAGCCCGGTCCTGTTGCTGTTTATCTTAGCTTGTCAACAATAATTGCTGGCTTTCTGACTCCTAATTGATCCCTCCCCCTTTACTTAAATTCATCATTTAACATTTGATCCATCACCATGGCCTAGCCAGTATTAATTTGATTATATGAGACCCAGTAGTTGGAGAGAAACTATTCATATGTGTTTTTTTTCTTGATGAACTTGATATAAGGTGTCATTGGAAAACAAAAATAAAGCAAACAGGCAAAACATCCTGGTTGCTTTACTGGAGAGAAACCATAGATGAAAGAGACACCAATACAGTTGTCATGCTCAGTATCTAAACAAAAGCTAAATCTCAAATGGTGTGCCTTTTAATTTCCAAAGAATATCTGATCGGCATGTCCGCCTTCTGTCAAATCAGAGTATTGTTCCCATACTTTATTGTTACCTTCTGAAATAATGGAAGTGGCTTTTTTCAAGTTGGACTCTTTCCCTGGCCTACTTAGGTATGTCAGAGATTGGATTGTTCTGGGATCTGCAGAATGCAAAGCATGTCCTCTAGCACAGAGCAGTGACCTTCCTTATGTGATGTGTGATTACAGAGATTCATACTCTGCTTTACAGCACTAATCAGGACACAAACTTTACCCATTCTGTTTCTGAAGTTACCCTGATCCTCATGCCCACTGCAATTGAGAGACTCAAACCTGAGCTGAAAACTCCTCCCTTAAATTTCCATTCTACAGCTTTAATCGTTGCTTAACCGTAAGGAGAGCAGAGGCTGTTAGGTGTTACTTCAGATCTCACTGTGGTGAATCAGCACAGACATGTTTGCAGACACACCTGTTTAGGACAAATGAAGACATCTAGGAGCAAAGCCAAAGTAAAGCCAAGAGTTAACCAAGTCAAAGGGTTGAAAAAACATAATGAGGAAATGATGACAGCTGAAATGACATCATGATGTTGATGCTGAACCATATGTATTGAAGATTGCTAACTGTGAAACATGAGGCAGAAAACTGGACCAGGGTAGAATGGCTGGCTTTTATTATGGTGTCCTGCCAAGCTATTGGCTTTAGCACTTTTAACATAAAGCAGAAATGTGAGTTATAATTAATCCATATTCATGACCCTATGAATTTTTGCTGCATAGTGTCTTAAAGTGACAGGGATTTCATTCAATAACCAGAGAGAGAGAGATAACACTTTCTGATTTCTCCTTTTTTCCTTTAGTTTTAGCCCATGTTGAGTCCCCAATGCACAGAAGCAAAGGATTGCTTCCTCCTGTCCTTAGTGCTAATCCTGAAACAGGTCTTATTAAAGACCAAGTTTGGCCTGGCAGACTGGCCCCTTTCAAATGGAGTGCTTGGAAACTAAGTGATGCCAGAGAACAGGAACCAAAATATAAGGGAAAGAAGAAAAAAGACTTTCATGGAGAAACTGAGATCACTGTTCTTTGATTCTCTCCCTCTTTCTCCTCTTTCTGTGTGGCTGATCAAAGAGTCTGATTGTACGCAATGGCAGGGGGAGAACAGCCTCATCTTGCAGCCTGGTTGGGCTGGGAGGGAGGGTGTGGAGGGCAGGAAATGGGACAACACAGAGAAGACTGTGCAACAGCTGAACTCATATGCAAAAAGTACGGAAGAGTAATTAAAGAATGAATTTATATCTTATCCATGCTGGGTTATTGTAATCGTATACAGTGTATCAATTCTTTCCTGTGTCTGGTACTAAATTATAGTGTTTTGCTTACAACCCCTTAAAAACATAACTCCTCAGATATTATCTAAGAGATCAAAGCAAGAATCACTATTTCCTTTTACTCACGGAGAACTGAAACAGGAAAGTCAAGAAACAAGTCTGAGTAGAAATTTTGTCCTCAAAAGACAGAAGTGTGTATTTATATTGTAGATTTTGTCATTGTCATTTGTTACATTGTCTTTTGTTATTGTCTTACTGTTTTTTTTATTGAATGTTGTATTCTGTTGAAAAGTAATAACAAATTTTTATATAAAAGAAGAAGACTTGAATTATTTTCTCCACTTGGTCAGTATCCATTAGTGATCTTCAGCTTTTAAAAATTGAGGTTGGAAGGAATTCAGGAGAGAAAAAAGTAGAATAAATAGTTTAATATTCAGAATGAATAATCAGTAGTGAAATCAGAAAGGAAGCTTTGGAGAAGAAAAAGTCTGAAATGGCATGTCATAAATCTTAATGCCTTTCCCAATTGTCCTTACAATGACAATTGCAGTGCTATTATTCGGTTGTAGTCAAGGCACCAGATGTACAGTATTATTCCAAAGATAAGCTATAAGTTGAAAAGGATCTCAAATATGTATGGTATACTATATATATGAGACATAAAACCCTTCTTGCTCCAGAATATCAGGTCCCTGAAAGGTGATAGCCAATGACCCCTAAGGAAAAATCTCTACCATTGCCTGACTCATTCTGTACATTGTTGAAAAGCTTGTCCTGTCAGAAAGGGTTTCTAAATGTTTACCTCGCATTGTGTTCTTTATGGTGTGAACTTACTGTTTCAGGTCTGCTTTCTCGAATAACAGGAATATATTTGCGAATAACAGGAATATACTGTATTTGCTTTATCTTCATGAGAGTTCTTTCAATATTTAAAGATGACTGTCAGCTGGTTTTTTAAAATATTTTCTCCAAACTAATATACCCATCTCATCCAACCTTTCTTCACAGGACATACTCAGTTTTTTTGGCATTTGTAATATAATAGGGCATCTGTTGTAATCATGAATAGCTTATGGAATATGGCTTTATAGTTATAAATACTGACAGGTTAGTAGTCATAATAACATTACATCATCAATATGTCAATTCTATTATACAGCTGTTTTTTAAAAGGTTCTCCACCAATGCATCTCCAGATATATCAGGGAACAGACAAAAAAGAGGGTTCTAGATGTTCAGCTTGCTAATCTCCTAGAGACATCTAGCTGACATTGGAAAGGAGATCCTAGATATGGTGTGACCCAGCAATGATGTTCTTCTATTGATTCAGACTTTTTGTTCCCCTATTATCTACCTCATCATTTAGTAAATATTTGGATCCTCCACATTTTAAATTTGAAAGTGGTGTTTATCTCCACCAAAATGCATGTTCCCAGCAGAGTATGCTGTGATGTCTGTCTCTTGACAGTAATAGAAAGGAATTATCCTCACAGTATCTGAACAGACATACACTGTACATTACTTTCACTGTTGAGGCCATGTCCTCAGTTTTATGGGAAGTTCCAAATACTGAGGTAGGTGGGAATATTAGGGGTCACATCCTTCCAGTTATTCAAATGTTTTGAATAAACATGTTTTTAGAACATCTGTGAAGACATGGCTGGAAAGAGCCCTCTCAGAAAGAGGGCTGCTGTAACTATGCCTCTGGATGACAGGTCCATCTTGAATGTTAATCCCAAGTTTTTTAATGATCATTTTTACATGGTATATTTTTAAATCTGTCTCATTTTGACACAAATTAGAAATATGGGGAGATGTACACATCTCAGAGCCAGATGATTAGAGTGGCTTATGAACCCTGTAAGTAACATAAAATAAAATAATAATCAGTAAAATTATTGTGATCTTTGAGGAAAGTGTTATGGTTGTTTAAACATGAATTTTAAGAACAGGATGATATAACGTTGCTATCTTTCAATCCCATTTTGCTGTTATCTAAGCACATATTGAACACATTTTCGTTAGCATTGACATATGACATTTCATGCTGATACGCCATTATTATTATGTTTTTCATGTTCACTGAACGGTTTAGAGCTGCCTAAGGAACAGTTACAGTACTAACAGCTTTATGTCAACAAATATGGAAGAAAATTATGTGACTTAGTGACTGGTATACAGTATATTTTATTTATTTATTTATCAAGTTTATACATTATATATCTATAGTAACAATCAGAAGTACAAGAAAATGCACATATGAACAAACTATTGCATTAATTCTTCACTCCAACCAAGTTTTGGTTAAGGTCAAGAGCCTTCCCTGAAGAAAAATGCCAAATGAAATTTCTGAAATGGCAACAGGACACAACATTCAATAAATAACATAGTAGTAATAGAAAGCATACATAGGAGACAGCTGTCTGTGCTCTGTGTGTTTCCTGAACATGAAAGTTGGACATCAGTAATGTCAACCGTTGAAAGACAGTGGTCAAGGTTGAGTGGGGAGAACCTATCTGTGTGCAATGGATGATTCAGTAAAATTATCTGTCCTGCTGGAGTCTCTAGAAGTCTGTAATTGTATTCTGATCCCAAACTGGGTTTATAAGGTACCAGGACAGCCATGTGCAGTTCTGATCTCTACTTCTCCAGCTTTGTCCTCGGCCTTGGGACAGCAGAACTTCCCAACTAGTCAGACATGGTGTGTTTGAGGCATCTGGTGACAAAATGTGTTGTTATCCCCATTATAACACTTTACAGATCTTTAGAATCAGACGGGGTGAGAAGGATATCCTGGTGCAGACTCTCCGCAGTAGAGAAATGGACAAAGTTGAGAAAAGTAGAAGCCTTAAACAAAGTATCTCATATTTTAATATTATAAATCACCTGGAGCATGCTAAGTGGCATAAAAAACTTGTAAATAATTTTTTTTAAAAATAATAAAAACTGAATTTTGGAACGATAAATGGAGTTAGTATTTAAAAAGTAAAGAGTTATTATTCATCCTGACGTTTTTGTGGATACATCCGGGCTGTTTTCCTAGTTGCAAAAACGATTAGCCATGGACATTACCTTCTTTGATTCCCTGAACCAGTCAACAACAACTGAGATTTATTTGCAGTCTCCTTCTCGGGTTCCAATGAGGGGCAATCTGCTTAGCTTTTCTGAGATCAGTGTAGGATGATTAGGTGATGCAATTGGAGGACCAGAAGAAAATGTAATAATAACAGCGACAATGACAACAACAGAGAGATTGGTTTTAATTTGGAAGGTTTCTCCCCAAAAGAAAAAAAAATGTCCTGAACCCTATGATTTCAGAACAGCAAACAATGCATTGTTCTTTTCAGGGAGAGTTGTCTTCAGATCCTTTTTATCGAATGACACTGGATTAGTGCAACAATTGTGAAGCAGTTAGTGAGCGCTCAATTCAGCATAGCTGCAACCCAAAGTGTCCCTATGACGCTTACTTTATTGCACCCTCTACTTTAAAGTAAAAAGAAAATAAAGACTGCTTTGCACACCTCTGAGTCCTTTCTATTTGTTTATCTCCCAGGCCCTAGCTGTTATTTTGCCACGTATTTGGGATAAATTTAATGCACACGAGTTATAGCAGTGCTATCAGAATTAAAAACAATAAAACAGCCCCTTAAAATATTTTCAGGGTAGCTCAGTCAGTCACTAAATGCAACTGTTCCTTTTTTTTTTATCAAGAGGCAATTTATTCTCTATCATTGTTATATATGTAGAAAAGCAATGAAATAAACTGTAGATAAGAAATTGAAATACATTTCATAATTTAATAATGTTTAGAGTTGCAACAAAATGAACTAACCTATATCTATTGGAACCTATATCTATACTAACCTATATCTATTTATATCTCTACTATATACTAACCTATATCTATTTTTCATACTTCTGGATCATTGATACCCTTGGAATGATGGTTTTCCACTATTTGGAAAAAGTGAACAGAACTGGAATAACTTTTTTTTGAAATTTCCGTTCAGCTATAACATGCATTGGGTTGTTCACATTCTCTCAGCCGAAACGAGGGTACACGTGCATCCTTGTGATTTGCTAGTAATAAGACTTGGGGAATAGATAATTTAAACACAATCTTCAGGAATCATTTTTCCATGCTATCTTATCTGCTATGATAACCTTTGTGATTATGAAACCTGTCTGCCATTTGCTGCAGAGGATGCTGGGATAGACTGAAGACCTTTGGGTTTCACAGATGCTCTGAAAAGGAGAAATCCAAAAGTTTGACATGGTTGTATTTTGCAGTCACAGGAGAAGATAGTCTTTGAAAGAGATGGGCAATTATGGACAACCTGTCTTTCAGAAATGGTTCTAGACAACTATAATAACCCAGAGAGAGCAGAAGAAACTCATAACCAGCAACAGGAAGGTCCACAATCTATAGTCAGTAGCAGGAGACCTTTGTTTCCCAAGCCAACATTAGTTGAGACATCCGGGTTCCCTCCTAGAAGATTGTCATTGGTGCCGCGGTTTAGAAGCTGAGACACCTGATCCACAAACACCAGCTCACAAATTTCATCTCAGATAGCTTATATACATTTATGGTGGTCTCCTGATGTGAATGATAGTTCTATAAACTCCAGCCTGAAACTCCCAAGCCAACTGGAGACCACAAGTGAAGACCATTCATTTTCTTACAGAGAAGGAACACATGCTCATCTGGACATCCCAGTGTTAGGAAAGCAAGCCCAAGAAAAGGATGAAGATACATCTGACAAAGACGGAGGTAGGATAATTTCTGTTGCAAACACATGCATCGCATCTCAAGTCAAGACACTTTTATCAATAAAATATCCCACCGATCCTCCAGAGAAGCCTTTGGGGAATGTAGAGAGGGTGTGTTGTTATAAGATATTTCCGTTCAATTAAGCCGCACCAACCAGGCTTTCTATGAAAGGCAGCTGAGGGACGCCGCCAGTGAGCTCAGGACGGCTCTGTAGAAGTGAGAGTCAGCTGTAATGATAACAAACCCGCACCGGTTGCAAATGTCATCACCCCTTCTTCTTAATCAAAAGGCTTTGAATCCATTCGCCAGGCACGTCTTCTGGAAATGAGGGGACTGCGGGAAGAATCATTTGAATGTGGCAGCCCTTGATAATGATGAAGTGAATAAAAGGTTCTCTTCCTTTTGTTCCTGGGTAAGGAGGAATTCAGTGTACGTCTCATGAAAAGAGAGTGGTTTAATAGTGCCGGCGGTAGCCACGCATGCTTCTAGTTATCCACCGTACATCCTCCTTTGCGGAGATAATGGCTGTTGTAAGGGTTCCCCTCCGCCTTCCCTCCAGCCTGATAGAACAGAGGAAAGTTTCCTGCCGGGCCGGAAAAACCTGCAAGAACCTGGGGTAGGTTCACACCGTTACTTTTGGAGCTTTCTGAAACGCAGGCCATGTGGCCAAGCTGTGGCCTGAGGCATTGGCTTGGGGGACAGTTTAGCACGGTGTTTCATGTATTTTCTGAAAGCCATGGGTAGAGGAAAGAGCTTTGATGAGGAAGCCGGGGAGGGATCAGATGCCTTCCTTGAATATGATTCTCCCTTAAATCATAATGGTGCTTTTGTTTGGACAGTCTCCTTCCTCACTCCCTCCCTTCTGTGAAGTTAGGCAATTCCCCATGGAAGTAGCCACTGCAATTTCTCACCGGAATCTATCCTACTTTATGGAAATTAAAATAGTGTCCAAAAAAAAAAAAGATAGCAATAACTCCCTGCTTAACAGGGAGATGATACATGCCCAGGTTTACCTGACCTGACACACACATTGGCTGTGGTGAAGAAAGCTGCCTAAACAATAGACAAAGGGTAAGGCTGCCAGTTTGAAATATGGTGAGATGCGGGGTGCTTGGTGCTCTCTGAGCTTGGTTGTTTCTTGCAGACATTTCATTACCTGACTAGGTAACATCATAAGTGTTAGTGAGCGTAGGGTTTGCTCCCTGTTTATATAGGGTAGCTTGCCCTGCCATTGTTAGCTGGGGTGTGATGATGCCTTGATTAGGGTATTGTCTTCTGCTCGATTGTTTGTGTGGTGTTAATTCCTGCTTACCTGGGTGTTGGCTGCTTGAGAGAATGTGTTCTGTTTTTTTGTTTCCTTCTTAGCTTTTTTAAATCTCTTTTGAATGGTGTGTTAATGTGATTTCTCCCTCTGTGTCTATCGATGGCTGATTTGCCTGAATGACAGCTTCCAGGAATTCCTTAGCATTTTTGGATTTAGTTTGGTCTAGGACACTGAAAGTTTCCCAGTTAAAACTATGGCTGAGTCTGTCCATGTGTTGGGAGATCATCAACATTATCTTTCAAAGGAATAACATTTCACAAAGGATGAAGAAACAAGAACCCACTACCCTTCCTGGATATTCTGATCAGCAAAGGAAACGATGGCAAATTAGAAACAATTCTTTCAAAAACAACCAAATTAACCAAGTGCTCCACTATCAAAGTTACAACAGGACCTCCCGTAAGAGGATGCATAAGAACATTTTTCATACAAGCACAAACACCCCGCAGCAACCCAAAACACCAGAAAAAAGAAACAGACCATCTATACTCTCTTCCAACACAATGAATATCCATGCATCTTTACCAAAAAGTGCCTGACCATTTAATGCACTACAGCACAACCAACACAAGCTGTGAAAAGGATAACTCTACCATACATCAAAATGTATTGGAAACAACCAACAAACTATTACAACCACATGGCATCACCCTAGCACACAAATCAACTAAGGCCCTCCAAAACATCTTAAGGAAACCAAAAGGCTCAATAGCCCAAGAAGAAAAAAACAGGAGTCATTTACATTGCGTAGTGCAAGGACTGAAACAGGCACTGTGTAGGGCAGAGAGGCAGAGGACTAGCACAGCGCATTCACAAATACCAGCTAGGAATCAGAAGACACAATGAAAACTTCTTAATCTCACAACACATGGATAATATCAACCGTAGTTTCAGTGGGGAAACTTTGAGCATCTTAAACCAAGCTAAATCCAAAAACATTAGAGAATTCATTGAAGTTTGACATTCAGACTAATGAGCCATTAATAGACACATAGAAATAAACCATATTTATACATAATTCAAAAAAGACAATAAACAGCTAAGAAGGAAACAAAAAGACCAGAACACATCCTCTTTAGCTAACCAACAACCAGATAACACCAGACAAACAATCAAGCAGAAAACAATACCTAATCAAAGAAAACCACCAATGCTGGTAGGGCAAGATACAGGGAGCACATCCCTCATTCACTAGCACTGATGATGTTATCTAGTTGGGTAATGAAATGTCTGTAAGTAAACAATCAAGTTCAAAGAGCACCAAAGACTCCATAGGTCAACCCTGAGCTATGTATTTTCTCTTCTATTGGTACTGTATGTTGAGATGGCACCAATCTTGGCAGGTTAAACTGGCCTTCTCTGTTATATTCCAGTTTTGGATAATCCTATGTCTTAAGCACCAACTGGTGCCAACTCTGTTTTTTTTTCTGGTTCTACATAAAGAAGCTATTTAGTCTTGTACTAGGGAGTAACAATTCCTGTCTGACCATGTCAGCAACAGCCATCTGTTGAAAATGCTCGATTGAGTCCTAGGAATGAGCAACTGTTGGATTTAATGGCCCTTTCAACTAATATAGCATTGCTCTCTAGTACTGTGCTGCTAATTTAATTATTTGAAAATTGCTGTTCATGTTTATGGCAGGCACTGTTTTATTTTCTAAATTATATGTATATACTGCTGATCTCACTATCAAGTGACTCTGGGTGGTTTACAACAAGATTTAGGATCCTGAATTCAATTCTGGCTGAGTTGAACTGATATTTGGAAAACTGGAAGAAGACACAGCAGCTGTCCTGAGCTTGGTGAATGGTGGCACCAGAAATGGTTTAGGGTATTGCCTGATATTATATTATTTTTTCCCAGGAAAAGCTAGATGTTAGGCACAAAAGATCAGGCTTAGTTGGTGAAGTTCTAGCTAACTGATTTATTGATGTTACAAGGTTACAAGAATTTCTCCAACTGCCCGCTGAACACCTGCACTCCTAGGATAAGGCTAATAGTCCTCACAAGGAGTTGGACCTTTAGCATTTGTGTGCATGCAGTGACTCAAGGTTGATTCCCCTCTTAACCCTGGTTCCATCCTTTCTTCTCCCACACTAGATTCTAAAAGGCATAGTTGTACTTCTCCTTTATCTCTAGGAGGCACCCTTATAAAGCCATTAATCACGGAGGCCAAGTCGAGCTTTCCACTCATGGTTACACATCCTGTTGTAATAATAACTACCACAACACACCCTTTTCTCATTCAGTTTTCAAAAACTGGCTCTTCAGCCTGAATTGAAGGAGGCATAAATTTAACTGAGGAAACCGTTTTTGTCATGCTAGCATATCGCCCATTTAGCTTAATCAGAGAAGCTATTTTTAAATGTTCAGATACTTTTGTCTTCTATTTATATCCTTAAATTCTCACCACAAAGAAGCCCTGTCTAGTAAGACTGGTTACTTCTTCTGATTCCAGTCTCAAGGATCAAAAGAGACTCCTACCAAAACTGTCGTTCATTCTAACTTCTTGTTTTGTCGCACAAGATTTGGTGCTACAAGTTTAGCAAAATAAAATAAAAAATAAAAACAAAACAAAACTTGTTCCCTTCGGAGCAATGAACATTTTCTAAATGGCACTTTAGAATATGTTTTGCGGTTCCATTTGCTTTTCAAGCGCAGACTCCTATGAGCTGAAACTATGTCCCTTTGGATTAGAAGCCACAGCTTTTATCTTGGCATACTGTACCCTCTATAATAGTGTTTCCCAGCCATGGAAAATTTCAGATGTGTGGACTTCAATTCCCAGAATTCTCATCAATGGCCACGCTGGCTGAGGAATTCTGGGAGTTGAAGTCCATACTTTCAATGACCATTGTTAGGAAATGCTGCTCTGAAAGAACTCAAGGACCCGCTTCAGGACTCCTTACCTGGTGAAATACCTGGCAAATTCTGATTTCTATTCTGAAATACTATCAGATCAGTTTGATTCCATCTTGAATGTAGCTAAATGTTGTTATATTGTCTGTAAAATTAGGCAGGCTTTGATTATCCAATGATGACCCCAGCATCGATTGAAATATTTTACGTTGCTTTGTTTCTACTTTATTTTTATTTCTGATGTGTTTTTGTTCAATGACCAAAATAAAAACATTCATTCATTCATTCATTCATTCATTCATTCATTCATTCATTCATTCTTTTCAAGCATACACTGGTAATATAGTTTGCAAGAAAAAAACATGTATTCTCAAACACCCAAACCTGTCTTTTCCTTGAGTTATTTTAGAAATCAGAATAACGGTACCTTCTTCATTTAGGGGACCATATTCAACAGTGTCTATGTCTGTCAAAAAAGTCAAGATGGCACTGTGACCACCCAGTCAAACCTCATCTCTTTTTCACAACGGACGTGACCCAAACAAAAAAATGGGTGATGCTTTCATTGTATGGTGACAACTGCCATTTTGTGTCCCCCTGTCCTCTTCCCTCAGACACCCCAATCATTTTCATTGGAAGACAGTATCAGGGATGTGTGCCAAATCTCTTGAGACTTCAAATACCATATTCCACATAAACCATAGGCATTCTTGCCTGAATTTTCACACAGTCTTAGGGCAAACCTTATGCTCTTAGGAAATCTGGCCCATCTTAAAATCATTACAGCACTTTGAATAAACTTTGGGAGGCCCAAGAATTGCTGCCTTACAAACTACTTTTTAATATTCTTCTTGCTTGCATATTTTTTTCTTTTTTGCAAAAACACTGAAGTAAAGGGGAAACGGGAAAGTAATAGCAGACAGTGCCACTAATTCAGTGGCAGTCTTTCTAAAGCCACACACATCCTTGTAGCCCTAAATAACAGTTTGTGCTTGCCAGTGATGCCTTCTTGGTTCCTATTTTCAAGGATCTTCATGTCTCTTTTCTGAAGAATTCTCTGCTACAAATCAGAAGAACATCATCTGAAGTTCTCAGTAGGACACGCTGTTCTTGCATAAGGATACGAGCAAACCCTTGCTGGATCAGGCTCCCTATACAGATTTCATCTCACATTTTGTGTCTCAGTGTGTCCATTGCAGAAGTCTGGAATGGAGGATGATAGATCTCTCCCACTGTCCCTCTTCACCAAACAATATTTGAAGGGGTGGCGGAGTTTTATGGTTTTTATTTTGTGATTTTCAATACTGTAAGCGTGTATGTTAGGCAGCCATATAAATTTGCTTAATAAATAAAAATGCCCAAATAAATAAAGCCTTCAGCCTATGTTTCAGGAAGTAGTTAGCCACCATCGATAGATTCATCTTCCATGAAGAATTGTGAATGAGATAGGCGGTATCTAAATTTGACAAATAAATAACATAAACACTTCTACTCCTTTTTGTAAAGCCATTCCAATCAGCTGCTTTCATTACAACTGCTGGCATTGCATTGAGCTGTGTGTTGTACAAAAAGTTTTTCTTTCTTAGTCTGGCACCCTCCTGAAATATAATCCATGCATTTCTCTCGTGCCAGTAAAACCCCAAATCCCTTTGTTGGTAAAATTAAAAAAATAAAAAGAGAAAAAGAAAGATCGCCTCTATCCTTCATCTGAAAAAAAACCCAAATCGTTTTTCCTGGCAGCTCTCTATGCATCATAAACATGACCAACCCAACGGCATTATGGCTGCGATTTTCCATGTATTCCTTCTGTCCAAAAGGGCATTTGAAGTTTGCCAGGATCTCCCATGGGCTTTACTCTCACCGCAGATCTTGATGTTATCGCGCTAAAGCCAGAGGTGAGTAGTACACAACGTATGGAAGGCTGTGATGGGCTTTTTGGGCTGGGCCATCGGTAGCGTTTATGACTGCGAGTGTAAGGGAGAATTTTAAAAAGGAGTTTGTGAGTGTGTGCGTGTGTTAGAAATGGGGAAGTGCCCGTGTGCAACTAAAATCCTCCCTGCTGGACTTGTTTAGTGTGCGAGAGTGATTAGCAATTGGTAGTGATTAGTAATTTTCTCCCACAGACGGCTTTTCTGCATTCCCTGTAGAGCTTCACGCACACATTATTTCACCACTGTGTTGCAAAGGCAGAAAACACCATGTGGTAGAAAAGGAAAAAAAAAATCTGCCAACTTCCCCCCCACTCTTCTCCTTTAGTGTTATTGTTATAAACAAGCAGTCTCATCGCTCCAGTGGATAAACGAGGAAGAAAGTGTGCTGCTTTCTGATTTATGTTGTATACATGCCACGACAATTGTTCCACCAAAACCGAAGTTAGTTGAGGGATCAAGGCTAGCATTGACCACCGAGGTGGAGGGAGGGGGGAGAAAATTCAGTGAAC
>JANHZU010002427.1:583697-605490 GCA_032468055.1 Acrochordus granulatus | reverse complement strand
AGTACGTGAGTAGGGGTTTTCTTGCAGTCTAACTCTCTGGCTTGCTGTCCACAGAGAATCTGACTCAGGGTCCTGTTTCCATCAGCAAATAAACAATGCTGCTGCTGAAAATTAAACATAGTGTTTGAAATAGAAAATGTAGTTGCAAACATCTTCCACTTCCATGAGCCTTTTCAAATAGCAGTTCTGCAGTGCATTGTTGCAACAAGTCCCAGAGGAGAAGCTGAGCAGCACACATAGGCACACCGGGCTTTTTCAGGCTGTTTTGCCACTTGCCTTTGGCTGTAGCATGATAGGAGTGGGGAAAGAAATAATATAAGTGACTTGCATTGCAGATGTGTATCCAACTGCACACAGTGGGTTTTATTTTATATTATGTGTGTGTGTGTATGGGGTGTACTGATTGAAAATTCTAGGACTTGCAGTCCTAGCACATCTGGACAATAAAGTCAATACCAGGTGTAGATCACCCATAGCCTTTCCTTCTGTCAGGTCACTTAAAGGTTTAATGGAGCAGAATCTGTTTTTCTTATAGTTGTTATAACAGCTACTGTGGAGTACAAAGAGGGACCTAATTTTGTTTGTTGTCTGCAGCTGAGAAAAGCAGATATCCCCTATTCTCTCTGTACTGCAAAAGGTTTCTTTTACATTTTAACTGCAGACAAATTCACTTTAGACAATGGAAATGATAACCTTAAAATGTCCTGTGTGCGCATGTGTGTTTCAAAATGACATATTTTTAGGATTCATTAAATATAATGTCTTCATTTCCAGACAAGTAAAACAGGTTTGATTTTAATTTTGCTGGTTGCAAGAAATTTAAATTGTATAGAAAATGTACAGAAATGGGTTTTATGGTTATTCTTATTTTTTAAGAAAGGAAAAAAACACATGGCCCTTCCCTGACTGCACAGAAGCCCATACTGGATAAAAGCTCAGAATCCTTCGTCTACTTTCAGACTTCCACTTGTAGACACAAAAGAGGCTTTTGTGAATATAAATGGAGGCCAAATCCTTGTAAGCACCTTTGCTGTGGTGAAAGAGTTAATCCTGGCACCCACTCCATTTCTCTTCAAGGAAATAGCTCCATTAATTGAGCAGGCTCTCTTGTGTGATCCATCACTGAAGGGGAAACATGGGACCGATGGGGGCAATAACAACAAAGTCTCAGCTAATTTGGGAAAATTGCCCTGATTTGGGAAAATTGCAGTGTTTTCCCCCAGGTGATTGACGAGCTTTGGAGAAAGGAGGCTTTTGGGCCAGGTGCCTGTTTGTGTGCCATTCACTGTTGGCTTCCCTCCACTGCCTCTCATAATGCTGAGTTGGCAGGGGCAAGGCAAGGCTGCTTAGAAGCCAAAGAGACTTTAACTTCATCTTTAGAAAAAGCTTCAAACACTGGGGTTGTTCTCTACCCATAGTTGGGCACCCCATCTCTGGCCTCAGACCTGTTTCCAAAGTTGAATGTTCTTACCTTCTTTAAGGTGTTACACATTTGCTATTTGGAGCTACTGGAAAGGAAACAGGCATTTATTCGAAGGCCACAGTTCTTCATTGCTGACCCATGGCCAAGTCTTTCCCACCAACATCCTGGCTGGGTCTGGAATAGTTCCCTCAACTGTGGACTCACATGTGCACTGCAGAGACCCATAGCCTCTCTTCAGCTTCTCATCTGACTGAAGAAAACTTGGAAGCAGGCAATAGATTACCAGCCTCACTATTTCAAATTTCACTAAGGGATATAATGCAGACGGCATGCCCAGCAAGGTTCAGGAGCCAGTCTTTGGTCAGGTTCAGAGCTAAACTGTAAATAACCTTTGTCAGATACATATCTTGGGTTATATTTTTGTCCCCCCCCCGCAAACTGTTAGCAGTTTGGCAGGAAGTTTATGAATATCATTTCAGTTGGATAAGATACTTCAGTTCATCAGAGCAAGCATGTATAAATGAGCTGTGCAATGGATTTCAGGTCCACATTTCTGGCTATAATTTGGGCCATCTTCTGTTACTCACACAGTAGGAACTTGGAGACCATGCAGTGTAATAATCTGAGAGAGCTCCAGTTTAATACCAGTCTTGAGTTCACTTTGCAGCCTTGAATAAGTCAACCTCAATCTTTGTTCTCAATATGCCTCCATGTTTTCAGCTACATGGATTTTTGAAGTGGTATAAATGATTGTGATAATGTAAGTGAGGGGTGCTGAATTAAGGATTGTGACTTTCAGAAATGAAGTTTGGTTCATGTAAACTTCAAAAGAAAAGGAAGTTAGAGAGAAGTCACTTGTACATATAGTGCTAATCTTGGGGAAATCAATTAGATTGGAGACTTCTGTACAGGTGTTTTTTTAATTTGCAGGATTATGGGGGAGAGGGAGTTGATTTTCCTTCATGAAATTTGAATAAATGGTTTTATCACTTCATTTACTCTTTAAGGGCCACAATGAGGGACAAGCCAGAAAAATAAAATTAAGACTTGGAAAAAGACAAATTGGTCCCGTAAGAGAAGATACAATACAATCCTGGTACATCTCTCTGTAAGCTGTACAGAATAAGGAAATGACATAATCAGGACAGTCTTAGAAAACATATTTCTATGCAGTTGTTTCTAGCAGGTCCTCTCCCCCAATGAAAACAGGACCTGGTTAGACAGTTGAAGCTACAGTGGGGATGATTCAGGAACAATCCATTCAAGCATAGACCCAGGCTTTAAAGCAACCCAGGAACTGCAATTAGTCATGGAGCTAAAGCAGCAGCAGTGTAACTGATAGAACACATCTCTATACTTAGCCTTCCACTTTCCATAAGAAAAACGTTTCTGGATCACCTTTAAGAGCAGCTGGGCATTGAATATTACAGTCATTCAACTTGGAATTTCCAAAAACATGTGACAGCACTGTGTACCTCAGTGCCTCAAAACACTCTAGAGCTATTGCACTTTAAAGGAATTTTTAGGCATTGATAGAGAAGATGGAAGCCCCAGGAATGGCTCATTTCCTTTCCATTTCTATTTTGAAGTTTCTTTTGGGAAAAGGAAGGGCAGAGCCAGGAGTTAAGAGGGGAATCACTTGTGAGTCTCTATGCATGCACAAACACCAAAGGTCCAACCCCTTATGAAGACGCTAGCCTTATCTAGGGAGTGCAGGTGTTTGGCAGGCAGTTGGAGAAATTCTTGTAGCGTTAATAAACCTGTTAGGTAGAACTGCACTGACTGAGCCTGATCCTTCTCACCTAACATAACTTTTAATAAAGATCTCTTAATTCTTCCATGTTACCTTATCTCCCTTCCTGAATCATCTGCTCGTTTCAGCTGTTCTTCACATTATGTTTGAAATTCTCTTCCCCACAATTCTATCTATACTTTGGGGAAAATCTCATAATGTTAGAATTAAAAAAAATACAATTCAGATCTGATGTAGGTTATCAGGTAAAAATATTCCTGGTGAAATAGAATCTTAGAATTTTATTTCCAAACAAAAGTAATTTCCCCAAATAGTTAAATCAGGTATTTTGATCTTGTAAAAAATACCTATTTTTGGTACAATTATGCCCCAAAAGCAGGGATTTTAAACTCTTTCGGATAACAGGATCTTTTTTAAAAAATCACTGAACCTCCCACCAAGTGGCAAAATTCTAGTGATAGAAATTTGGCTGTATTTGAGTGAACATTTTCCATCCTTGATAGAACCCCATCAGATTATCCCACAAACCTAGGGTATTTAGACAATTCTGCCCTAATAATCTGCTGAAATGATTCTATAGTGAAAGACCTAAATGGAAAGCTGTCATACTTTGTTTTCCTGTAAGTTTCTTTTTATGTAGTGGTGTAACTGGTGAAAACTATTTGGTGCCTTTTATCAGCCAAAGCTTTTAGAAAGATGGGTTCAGCCACGGGGAAATCTTTTGAATTCCTGATTAAACTTGTTATATCACAGATAAGAGTATTTTGCTTAATTGAGCCAAGCAATAGACCTTCTTCCCAAAAAGACTGAATTTCATTTATTCTCCCTGTCTATGAAGGAACAAAAAGAAGCTAAATGGTAGCCAAGCAGAGACCTTCCCTATACAATTATCTGTGTGATGACAGCCAAGATACTTCTCAAGCACATAATGCAGAATTAATGTTATTGGGTTTATTTTGAATTATGTTTATGTGACTGTTGCCTCCTGTATATCCCCTTTTCTAAAAAACCATTTCTATCTGGAAATTTGGCATTGTTGGTTTAAAAAGATAAAATTTTCATTTTATGAAAATCTTCCCCCTGTGCAAGACTACAATCTGCATTGTTGCACAGCTTCTTCTTATGCTCCAGGACTAGAAACTCCATCCTTTCTATTGGGTTAAAAGGAGAATCAGCAATTGATGGGGCAGCTAAGGTTGGTTCAAGAAGCTCAGCGTGGTGAGTGGCAGACTGTAATAATTATCTTTTATCAGGGAATCCTTGGGAGACAGAAAGTTTAAATTATCCCTCCTAGCTCATAACAGTCCTGTACCTAGCAGCCATCAAGTGAGCCACAAAATCTTTGCAGGAATGTAACTCTTTCTCTTTTTCCCTAGGGAAAGCAACAAAAACCAGCTGAGGATATGAAGAACATGACAGAGGTGAGCAATTCTGAGCATGTTAAGTCTAATGGGCTGTTTTCATCGATGCTGCTTTTCTGCGTTGTTATCTAGGTATCTTCATCCATCTTCAGATCTGTCTCTGTTTTCATTTGCCCATCTGTCAAGGACTAATTGGGTCTGCTTTTCCTCATTTAGACTAGCCCCTGCATAGTCAAAACTGCCTCTTACTCTTTCCTTCACCTTTTCAAAGGATTTATGCTTCCAACATCATGATATTCAGACTTCAGCAGATGGACTGATTATGAGTGCATGTTAGTCCAATAAAAGGATATTGAGACTGCTTAAACTTCCGTGGCTCAAAAAAATTAGAGAGGTTTGGATTATTCATAATCATTAAAAAGAGTAAGAATAGATTTCAGTTCAGTCCTTACATGGCTTCTATTTAATGTTGTAGAAACTCTTTTATGTTTTATGTTGTATTATTTAAATATAGTTTATTCAGATGGACACATGCTTACTTAAAACACACCACAAGAAAAGATACACAGAACTGTAATTTCAATTAGAACTCCAGGAGTTGTTGGTATAATTTGTAAATTAAAGCTTAATCCACACAAAAAAGAAGACTTTATGGCAGGTAGTCCACCTATTTGATTGTTCTTCCTTCTGTTCCAAAGAAGGACATTTTTCTACTGAAAGATCACACCTAAAATTTGGAAATCCTGTTGTATCAATCATTGTTTTGGAGCACAGTTGACCTCAGTGACTATGAGAACCAAGTGGTTTATATTAAATCTGCAGGGCAGAGGAAGAGCTTGAGAATTTAAAAGGTTATACAGCTTGTTGCTGCTGCTAAATTGTTGGGTTTTCATAAATGCCTCACTTTGCTGTAGCTTTGAGATTTGTTGTGCCATTATGGACATATATTTAGATGTTCAGTGGTGAATCTTCTCCAAATGTCTCTGTTAAATGCCCACAAGGAAGAGTTAATTCTTAGTTTTAGAAGCCCACTTAGAAAATGTTATTCCCAAAAAGAACTGTCTGGAACCTAACCTACTATTTTTTTTAGTGCCAAGCTAAGATAATTCTCCCTGTTATTTTTTATGATATCAGTTTACTTTTGAAATGTGTTTATATTATAATGGGAGTAAGGTTTTAATATATATTTCCTTTGTTGTACTTCTGATGTTTTTATTACTTTCAAAAGTTTTGTGATCCACTCTTGTTAATGGATGAATTAAAAATATGTTCCTTTTTTGAAGTACACTATTTCAAAATGCAGATGGGAAATGAAATATTTGAATGTTCACCCATGTCATAGACTCTCTAGAGTTTTGCACAATAAACATGTTAGGAGAAAAGATACTTTTCCCTGACATGTTAATTTTCTTGGCATAGGGACTGTTTTATGTGGGAAATATTCAGATTTATGAAAGTCCCTCTTGTATTCTTAAAAAATGATACAGCTAAGCTGTGAATATATGGATTGCTTTTCCATTTTGGAACATAGGCAATTTCCATATACTATGTACCCTCTTTCATAATACTAGAACCCAGCTGTCAGCCAGTAAAGTTGAATGGTGGGAAATTAAGGACAGAAAACAGGAAATATCCTTCACACAGCATACTGTATAGTTAAAATGAGCCATTTGTTTTCACGAGATACAGTGAAGGCTGCCAACTTGGAGGGCTGAAATGAAACTAGACAGATTAATGACAGTTAAGGCTATTAATGGATACTAGTCATGTTGGCTATATATTAAATCTAGTAATGGAGTTGCTGCATTCAGCTGCCAAAAAACATGGCTGGAAGGGTCCTCTGAGTTCATGTCCTACTTGTAGGCTTCTTCCACTAGATCTTAGAGGTATCTAATTGGCCATTTTAGGAACAGAATGATGGACTAGAGAGGGCTTTCATTGGTTCCAGCATAGAATACGTTCTTATGTAAGCTTGAAGGATCAGGCTCAGTAGATGCAGTTCTAGTCAACAGCTTTATTGAAGCTACAAAGTCACAAGAATTTCTCCAATTGACTGCCAAGCATCTGCACTCCCTAGATAAGGCTAATGGTCTTCATGAGGAGTTGGATCTTGGCATTTGTGCATGTGTAGTGACTCTTGGCTGATCCCCCTCTTAAACACTGGCTCCACCCTTCCTTCTCCCACATCTTACTCTTCCTGGAAACAGTTTCCCTGAGGTGCAGGCTGATGGTTTTTCACCTCAACCTCTTGCTCCCTGATCATGGCAATGTCATGCAAAGTATGTGCTTTTCCATTGACCTAGGAGCCTATCCACTGGTTTTAGCTCTTCATGTGTATGATGGGCCTAAGAGTCTGTTTTCTTGTATTTGTGGAGCTGAGCTGTCTAAGTAACCTTGATTCTGAAAGAGGCCCTGGCTCTATTCTGGTATATATTTCCTCAAGGGCAGAAATCATTCTGAATAGGAAGAGCATAATGAATAGAGCAAGGATCTTGTGCACCTCAGCTGAAAATGAAATCATAGTTTCAAATATGGAAGTACTTTGCCTGTTTACCCTGTTGGCACTTTAATTAACTTACAGATTTGAATTGTGTCCAAATCTTGGTTCATATGCTATATCTATGAACTATTTAAGCAGAGTATTATTAAATTTATCTCTGATACATTATTTGGGTAGGAAGATGAGCCTAAGGTTCTGCTTTGATACCTATTTCCCGAAAGAATAACATATGACTCAGGTGAGGAGACACAAATAAGCAAGAACTGAAGTACAAGATATGATGAGTTTCAAGCTCTGAAAACTGAATCATATTGTTGCCTAGGGTAATAATAGCAACATATCCATGTCCTGGAATGTAGAAGGGTGAGGGAAACTGGAGGTAGCTTCTGCAGATGCAGTATTGCCCACGGTTTTGCTGATCCTGTGTTGAAGGCTCCAATTTGAATTTTCTAGAGTTTCAGCAAGAAATGTTCCTTATCCCAAAATGGAGGAACCACGATCAAGTTGGGGTATTTTATAAGCGTACAAATTGTATACAGATAATAATAATGAATTACATTATTATTAGCTTATGAACATCAGTCCCTCTATGGAAAAGAAACACTGTATGCTTTCAGGTTAATGCTACCATGTTTGTTGAGGAGGAACATGCTTCAAAAACAATATCATAAAATTTAAAGTCAAATTTTTTTTTTGTAAAAGGCACTTGGTGCCGACCTTCTAATTGTTCTGACTTTGATTCAGGATTCTTGATTTCTGACCCTCTCTGAAAAAGCAGACTCCATTTATATATTGTTAGATGTATAACACATAGATATATTTCTATCCCACTTTTCCTTCAGGAGTTCAAAGCAGTTTATGTGAGGATCTTCTTTTAAATTATCTCTATAACAATTCTGTTAGGTTGGTCTAAGAAGAATCAGTCCAAAGCATTTTCATGGCCTGTATTGCACTTAGACCCTTGTCTCCTTAGTCTGACACCTTAATCATCACACCACAGCAACTCACTTTCTTTCCCAAATTTTATAATCTGCAGAATGAATGTGAGATACGATATTGGAACAGAATGGGTTTGCATTGTTTTCAATAATTCCTTCAGCTGGCTAATCAAATAAGGTATTAATGATTGTTTAACAAGTGCAACTTCCTTAGACCTTCTGTGCCATTTTACTTCTTGTCTGAGTACAATGAACAAATTGCAGATTTCTATAAAGTGTCCCTTAATATCATTCTTTTGATAGTAAGGGTTTGCTTTTTCAAAAAGATCAACCAGAGTGGCTTATTTCTGCCATAGAAGTAAATTACTGAATTCAGTGAAATAAATCAATGACTTTTTAAACAGTTGGCCCCTTAGTTCTGTTAGGTGTTATAAAGATTCACATTTTTGTAAGTCATCATGATTAAACAAATTTGGCATTAAGCATGATGGAAAAAAGGGGAAGACATTAAATCAGTAAGTTTCATAATATTTTCATATAAACCTTTCCTGAAGCAAACTGCAGGTGTCCAATTCTGGAAATTTCAGAAAGTATATTTCAAGAACTTCTATTGAAAAGGGTGACTAAAATGCCAAAAGGGGAAGGGGACCCATCTTCACAATGAAAGACTGCTGGAGCCAGAAAAAAATTAATAAAACACAGAAAGGACAGAGGAAAAGTCTCCTTTTTGTAATCATATTTTACTGTAATTCATAACAATACACTTAGATGTTAGCCTGAGTATAATGACTTGGGATCACGTGAGTTTTGCACTACAAGGCAAGTACAAATTGGAGCCAACACTCTTTTTTTCCTTCATTCTAAGAATTCTGTATTGCTACATTCAAGCAACAGATTCCTCCAGAAGGACATCTGGGATTTGGGTGGGTGAAAATTATGGCCTCTTTCATCTCCCTATAATATGAATGGGAACCAGATTTTTATGAAATGATCTTCTTTTACTGTTGTCTAAAGCCCCCTACTATGATGTATTACCCTTCTGTTCATGCTACTTGCCAGATACTGTTGAAACATTCTTGTAGCACATAAAATGACCATAGAACAACTTCTTTGTGCATTATTTAGGATTTGCTAGGGGGAGAAATGAAAGAAGCATTAACATTGAAGTAAGTGGGATTGTTGACCTGACACTATCAGTGATAATTCAGACCAGAACCTTTGAATTCAAAACACTCTTCTCATGCTTGATTATATCTCTTTAGAACAAAATATACAGAGGGTTGGTTTCATGCAATTTTCAGATTTTTGTTCAGGTGCTATGCAGATAGATTAGACCTACAGGGTTTTCTAACATGGTGCTACAGATACTGTTTTTCACCCCTTCCAGGTTCTATGCCCAAGGTGATTTAAAAAAATTATTAATCCAAGTACAGCACCAGTCTCCAGTATCATAATTATTTCTATGTATATTTTTAAGCTCCAAATGGGTATTTTAGTCATTCTTACAAGAAAATGATTGGTGAGTCTAGCCCAGTGCTTTGTGTAGAAAGGTGCATACCTCCCCCTCCTCTACAAAACACTGACAGCTTGATCTGATAGAAACTTCAAGAGAAGCTTCAAGGGACAGTGTTTTATGTGAAGAGCATTCTTATATTTTACCTTCAGGTGATCAGTATTTTATAATTAACTGTTTCTATTATCGCATCCATTTGGTGAAAAGGCAAATGGAAAAGATTTTCTCCTGGTGCCCATTTTGTTTGAGTGTCATGGCGTGCTGTCATCAGCTGCAAAAGTTTAGGACATCTGTCCCATCTGGCCTCTAGCTTTTGTAGTATATCCAAATCAGTTTATCAGGATGTGTTTAAGTTAATCTCCCATAGAATGAGAAGCTGTATTAAAACAAATAAGTGGATAGGTACAAAAATTGACTTTGTTTTGAGTTATGATGTTGCCCTGCCTTCTATGGTCTATTCTGCCCCAAATTGGCTAAATCACCCTTCGACACCAACAATTAAATATGCCTGTTTCTGTGCAAAAAAGAACTTCCCAATCACGAAAGGACATAAATACTAATAACACTATCTGTAACAACTGCATTGATTTGCATTCTTTAGAAAATTAAGCAGTCAAGCCATAGCAGTAAGAATAACTTCTTATAAAGGAAAGACGAATGAAAAATAATTATTATTCAGTGCCAGATAAATTCCACAAGTATTTCAATGATACAGTAATAAAACAGAAGAATATTTACTTTTTGAAGATAGAGCCACCTCATGAAAGAATTCAAAATATTATCTATTTGGACATTTTCCAGAGGTGGGGAACACATATCTACTGGCTTTGTCTCCCCAACTGTTATTGATTTACATTTCCAGCAGCTCCAGCTAGCAAGACGGATAGCAGATATGAGGAATGCTGGGTGCTATAGTTCAGTGGACGGCTACAGTAAGTAGAAGTACTGTATATAGAAGTATAGCTTCTTAAGATATACAGGTCCCAAGTTGTGCAAAAAAAAGGACAAACTCAGCTACTGTAATCTATACTAGAACACCAAATGCTGGAGATGAATAACAAGGCAAGAATCTTTGGTCCTCCAGATGTTGCTAAATTCTGCTTAATATGGCCAGAGTGAGGGATGAGCAAAAATTAGGACCTTCTTAAGTTTCTCAACCCTGCATAAAGAAATAATCATCAAGATAATCTATTTATTTCTATGCTTTCTAGCTTCACCTCGCTAGTTACTGTAGGAAACCACATGCTGGATTGTAAGTGTTTTTCATGTGATTGTGAGAATCCTTAACATTCTTAAACAAGAAAGTGATGTCCTTGTGTCAGACCCTAACTGCACCAGTGAGTCTCTGTGTAAAGCAAAACAGAGAAGGCAGGGTTGAAATTTGAAATATGCAACTAAAAGGAAAAACTGAGCCAGGAATCAAATTGTCTTTTGGCCAGAAACGGGGAGATGAAAATCAGAGATAGGAAGCTACAGGAGCTGTAAATCAAGTTAAGGTTGGAGTAAGAGCCAGGAAAAGGCTACAGATCAGAAAGACAGTTGGAGCACGGCAAGGAAGAAGAACCTGAAACCGACATGTGAAGCAAATGGTTTGTGGCTTTCACACTCTAAATTAGAGAACCCTAACATTATACAAATAACATTTCTTGCAGCCCAAGCCTTACACAATGACCTTTGGCAAAGACATGAAGCCAATCAGTATGTTGAATCTCATGTTTGTGTTGCAACTGGCCAAAGGATAAGTCCAGCTTCCAAACATGAGTGCATTTATAGTTGTTCATTTCCATTAATTTGGCTGATGCTAAATCTAAACTAGATTTCCCATATGCTGCTGAAGTTGAATTTTCCAAATATGGTCACCCTGCTGGTTGGGAGTTATGAAGGTTGTATTCCAACACATCTGAAGAGTATGCCAGGTTGAGGAAGGCAACTGTGAGACAAATTAACCTTTACACATTTCTCATCTCATTGCAACACAACAGGCAGATGGAATCTAAATCGATACTGAATTTAGAAATAAAAAGCTGGTATATTAAAATAATTTTAGAAGTAACAATAAGTTATTCTGGAATCAGTTACCTTATGCAAGAAAATTCAGCATGATGAAACCAACCTATATATAATAGTTAGGACCTACTTCCCTTATTTTGAGAAAATGTGTATCCTTCTGAAATAACTATCTGAAGACAAAAAGAAAGCAGGAACACAGCCTTCTTTCCTGATCCCAGAAGACAATCATACCATTTGAATGGATCATGTTGGTTTCAAGGAAGTCCGTTCAATCATTAAAAAGGCACTTATCTATAAACTCCTTAAAACTAAAGCCAGAACAAAAAAAATAGCGATTATCTTGGAGAAAAGATGATATCCTGGTTAGTTCTTCACTGAAGTTCAGATTTGGGTCATGTTCAATAC
Organism: Acrochordus granulatus; assembly: GCA_032468055.1. Classification (NCBI taxonomy): domain Eukaryota; kingdom Metazoa; phylum Chordata; class Lepidosauria; order Squamata; family Acrochordidae; genus Acrochordus; species Acrochordus granulatus. The sequence goes on along the minus strand of JANHZU010002427.1, from coordinate 593,587 downwards.
TTTTGATGTATAATTTAACCAATCAGATACAAAAGTGAGTTAAAAAGGTAAGAGGGCAAGGATAACAGTATAAGTTGATAAGCAGCCTGAGTCAGCCAAGGAGGTAAATAGCCCACCTGGGAAAGATATGAAAGAAGATACTTCCTGTTTTTGGAAATAGAAGAAACTAAACGCTTGCCATGGAATGACAGGAGCTCTCTGTATTGATGCAAGAAAAATTTGAGCAACATATTGTGTTAGGAAAAAGTATATTCCATAAAATTTGTACTTTAATAGTACCATTAGGTACCAGGAGACTTTTTCTTGTTTTTGCTACAACAACTAGGATAGTTACCCGTCTGGAAAAGATTCTCAAGTTAAAAGTGTATGAAACCAGCTTTCCCCAACTGGGTCCCTTTCAGATGCATTGCACTAAAAAAACACCCTGCATCACCTGATTATTCGTCCAGAGGGTACAGAGAAAACTGTGCCTGGAGGCCAATTCAGATATCACATTATGTTTTTTCATGCAAAATATTGAAATAACATATGGGCTTTACTGAGATGTACTTTCTGGATTCTAGATTATAAATGTTGTTTCATCTAACAAGGACATGTTTCCTGAAATTAGGAAATTGCTGCTGCAAGTAATAGAGATCTGTCACATAATTTGTGCAAGTTCTCCTTTGGGAATGGTTAAATGCCCTCTTTGTTTCAGAAGGAGAAATTATGTCTGAACCAACTGTTGAATAATAAAAAATAGTTGCTTCACTGCACAGTCCCAATCTTCCTTTGGTATCTGAATCTTGCCTCTATGGGAGGTAGAGCCAGCCTTCTACAATAATAGTGGTTATGTTGATTGTTGTTATTTATACCTTGGCTGTGGATTTTGTTAAAAAAATGTAAAAGTAAAGATTTTCCCTGCCAGTTGTGGCTGACTCTAAGAGGCAGTGCTCATCTCTGATTCACAGGTGAGGGAGCCAGCATTTGTCTGAAGATGCTTCTGTGGTCATGTGGCCAGCATGACTACATGCCAAGGCGCACAGAATGCTGTTATCTTTCTCACTGAAGGTGGTATCATTTATCTATCTGCATTTTACATGCTTTTGAACTGACAGGTTGGCAGGAGCTGGGGCAAGTAACAGGAACTCCCCCCATTACATGGCAGTGCTTGCATCTCGAACCGCTGAGCTGCCAACCTTCCAGCCAACAAGCCCAGTGTCTTAACCACTTGACCTTGCCCCTTTATTACATAGTTTTTATACTGTATACTGTTTTTATATTGTTTTTAATTGCTGTAAGCAGTCCAAAGTCATGTATTTGAGATGGGTAGCTATATGAATTGGAGACAGGAGGGGAGACGGACAGGCATAATCAGAAAGCTACTTTAAGTAGGTGACTTTGGGTATTACAAAAAGAAAGCAAAATTTTAGATACTATTTATTCTTATACTTTTTCTTCCTTTATGGAGAAAGTTGGTTGTGAACTTTCTACTTGAGTATCAAAATAAACTTGATCATCATGTCTGGTGTGCCAGATAGAAAAATCTTGATTCCCCGATGACCTATGCATAGATCCTTTTTGTGGACTTCAGACTTTTAACACCACCATCCCAGCTATTCTTCATTACAAGTGACCCAGCTCACTGTGCTTGCCCATACCTGTAAGTGGATAACCAGCTTCCTGACAGACAGGAAGCAACAGATGAAGCTAGGGAAAATTACATCTAGTACTCAGACAATCAATACTGGTGCTCCTCAGGGCTGTGTACTCTCCCACTATTCTTTTCCCTCTACACCAGTGATTGCACCTCTGGGGACCCCTCTGCTAACATTCTGAAATTTGTGGATAGTACAACAGTCATTGGACTCATTTGAGATAGTGATGAGTCTGTGTACAGATGGGAGGTTGAACAGCTGGCCCTGTGGTGCAGTTGAAACAACTTAGAGCCGAATATGCTCAAAACAGTGGAGATGACAGTTGATTTTAGGAGGAATCCTCCTATTTCACCCCATTACCATTCTCAACAACACAGTATCAGCAGTACAGTCCTTCAAGTTTCTGAGCTCTATAATCTCCCAAGGCTTGAAATGGACACCTAACATTAACACCATTATTAAGAAGGCACAACAGAGGATGTACTTGCACCAGCTCAAGAAGTTCAACCTGCCACAAGAGCTATGGAGAAATCACTGAGTCTGTCCTTTGTATATCTGTAACTGTCTGGTTTGGTGCAGCAACCAAGCAGACAGGTACAGACCTCAACAAACAGTAGGACTGCAGAAAGAATAATTACAGCTAGCCTGCCCTCCATGGAGGACCTGTATATTGAGAGAGTCAAAAGAAGGGAGGAGAAGATATCTGCAGACCCCTCTCACCCTGGACATAAATTCTTTGACTCTCTTCCCCCAGACTGCGCTAAAGGGTATTGCATATCAAAATAACCAGACACCGGACATTTTTTCCCTGTGCCATCATTCAGCTGAATACTTGGATCGTGTTATATGGAGGACACAGTGATTAGTATAGTGCAAAGAATTCTAAATTAACCCAGAGGTTCTGTCTAATGTGTATATGTATTTATCAATAGATGGTGGTTCTAATTCTCATTCTATACTTTTCTATTTTCCTTTTCTATTGGCTGCATATTTTGGATGCACACTTTACTGCTGAATACATAATTTCATTTATTTGTTTATATAATTATTTACTGTTGTCTTGCAAGTACACTGAGAGCTGCTGTACCAGAGTCAAATTCCATGCATGGCCAATAAAGTTATCTGAATCTGAAAATGTTTTTCCTTCCCAACTGGGGATAGGATATTCAGTTTAGTGCTATTTTGGGTTGGCTCACTTCATTATTATTTTACTCTGAATAGCCCCCTTCCTCCATAAGGATGTGGATGAAAATTGCCAAACAGGATCCATTTAATGGCCTTTTAACATTCATTTCAATGCAAATTGTTTGGGATGGGTTGGACCTATAGGGGCTTCGCCCAACCCAAAGGTTCGAAGATTATACAAGTACATGCAAATGAGGAAAGAAAAAAGCAGTAATTGAGATGAAACCAGCTATCCAGTTAGAGCACTGAACTTTAAAAAAATATCTCTTTAAGAAATATAAATAACATAAAGGCCAAGAAACAAATTACTGCCTTGATTTTTTTTCAATCATCCAGAACAGCTATCAGCAACTAGAGGCCTTTTGGATGTATTGGGCTACAACTCTCATCCCCTACCAGTATGGCCAATGGCTATGCTGGCTGGCAGGGATAGGAATTGTGCTCAAGATTCTATATGCTGCAAGGCTGGGGAAGGCTGATCCCAGACAAAATTAGTAATTCAAACAAAGTGTTTGCTTAATCTTAAACAAGCAGCTAACACATTAAAATATGCTCATATTGGAAATGTCTTTATCTATTTGCAAGATTGGTACTGACAGCTACACACACACATGCACACACACATGTGTATGTATATATCCCTGTAGTATTTCAGTTTGTTGACTTTGGCAACTTTTTCTGAACAATCCATCAATGAAACCCTAAAAATACTGAACTGATTAAAAACTTTCATTTAAATGCCAAGGGAGATATTATAGGCTCTCTCATCCATAGCAAGTCTGAGGTATGCTATGATCCAGAAGCTAGGAGGTGTGAAATGACCCACTCTGTATCCCTAAACTACAGTGTACTGTAGTTTCCAGAAGAATAATTGTATTCACTGCTTGCAGCAAAAAACATCAAATGCTATGGCATCTTAAAGAATAGCAAAAATATTAGGATCTAAGCTTCCATGGACTATAGTTTGCTCCATCAGACATATGAAGAATTGTCATGGCAAATGTATATATGTACAAGATTGGGCTGGTGGTATAGTAAACAGCACAAAAGAACTCCTTCTTACATCTTAGAGTAGTGAAGGAGCTCTACATTTCAGGGTACTGAAGTTGCTAGCAGATGTGATCTCAGAAACACTAAATTAAATCTTTGAGAGCTCCTGGAACACAGTGGACTGCCAGAGGATTGGAAAAGAGCTGATGTGATCCAGTCTTCTAAAGGGAAAAAATGGATCCAAGAAACTACAGACCAATCAGCTTGACATCAATACTGGGAAAACCCTAGAAAAGATAATCAAACAGCAAATCTGTCAGTACCTAGAAATGAATAAGGTGATTAATAGAAGTCAGCATGGGTTTATTAAGAACAGGACATGCCAAACAAATCTTACTGCCTTCTTTGATGTAATGGCTACATTAGTGGACCAAGGCAATACTATGGATATAGTGTACTTAGATTTCAGTAAGACACTTGATAAAGTAGACTATAACCTTCTTCTTGATAAGATAGAACAATGCAAGATAGACAGTACCACCACCAGACAGATTTGTAGTTGGTTGACCAGCCACACTGGTCCCAAATGGAATTACATCTACATGGAAAGAAGCATGCAATGTGGTACCTCAAGGTTCTGTTTTGGGCCCAGTGCTCTTCAACATCTTCATAAATGATCTAAATGAGGGGATTGAAGGGATGCTCATAAATTTTCAGATGACATAGAGCTGGGGGAAATGCTAACATTTCAGAACATAGGCTCAAGATTTAGAAGAATTGTGACAGACCTGAGCATTGGCCCTATCCAACAAGATGCAGTCCATGAAAAGAAAAGTCTAGCACTCAGGCAGGAAAAATACAAGTATAGGATAGGCAGAAAAAACACAGGTATAGGATAGGCAGAAAAGGAATCTAGGTGTCCTGGTGGACCACCACTTAAGTCTGAGTCAGCAATATGCTGCAGCTGCCAAAAAAAGCCAACACAATCCTAGGCTGCATCAAAAGGGGGATAGCATCAAGATCGTGGGAAGTGATAGTACCGCTCTATACTGCACTGGTGAGGCCACTTTTGGAATCTTTGTCGGTTCTGGTGACCACAATACAAAAAAAGGTGCTGAGGCCCCAGAAAGAATGCACAAAAGAGCAACAAAGATGATAAGGGGGCTAAATCGGATGAAAAATGGCTGAAAGAACTATGTTGTTTAGCTTAAGAAAGAGAAGACTGAAGGGAAATAGGGTAGCAATCTTCCAATACTTGAGGGACTTGCCATAGAGAAGAGAGTGTTTCTTTATTCTCCATAGCATCTGAATGTAGGACAAAAAGCAATGGATGGAAGCCCATCAGAGAGAGATCCAATCTGAAAATAAGGAGGACTTCTTTCCTGACAGTATGAACTATTAAGCAATGAAACAGCTTGCCTTCAGGAGTTGTGAGAGTTCCATCACTGGAGGTTTTTAAGAAAAAATTGGACAACCATTTGTCCAAGATGGTATGAGGATTCCTGCCTTGGACAAAGGGTTGGACTAGAAGACCTCCAAAGTCTCTTCCAGCTCTATGATTTTAAGTATCTTAGGCAGGATCCCCTGAATAACTTACATTCTCTTCTAGCCTCATCCAGCCATTCCTTGTGCTGATATTAGAAATGAAGATTGGTTTGAGACAGCTTCAATGATGTTTTGATGACCTTAGAAGATTCTAGCAAGGAAAGAGCCTTCACCAGAATTCAATTATGCTAAAAGCTGTGATCTTCATTTCCAAAAGTTTTCTTCCTTTTCTACATTCTCAGTGTGATTTAGATTTTTTTTAGAACTTTCAAAATGCAGTTTTTGTGGTAAGTCTATTGCTACAATAAATGATTGTATAATTGGTTGCTGCTATTGGGTACTGGTTTCCCCACCCACCCCAGCTTTATTACATATGACTTCATCATCCTGCAGCCCCCTGAGTGTCCCCTAATTTCTAAGAGCCCAATGCAGAGTTTCCTTAGAAGGTGTTTTCTGGAGATTCATTTGGAACTTGGGAAGCCAGAAAGACTGCAAATCACCAAAGAATTGATTGTGGACAGGATATTTGCATACCATCCAGACAGTAAATGCAGAAATAAGTAAGTACAGTAAATGCAGAAATCTCATATCCTCCCATGAGTGTGACTGATTTTTTCCTTCTTTTAAATTCATTTTTGGTTTTTAAAAAAGCATTTTTTATCAAAATACACAAACTTGAGAAAAAAATTGCAAAACAGTATTTGAAACAGTTTGATCTGTATCTTTCCTAATAATTATTTGGAGAATGTCCACTCTCAAGAAGGCAATTGTTACTGTCTATGACTTCATCCATATGATGAAGTGGTCTGGTATATTAATGTTTATGCTATAATGCATTTGTTACTCATTATTGGGCTGCAAGAGATTTAATGATTTGCCATCTTTTGCCACATCTGAAAACATTTGCACTGGTTTAGATATATTATCTATAGATATTCAATGTCATGTTTTAGAATGTTGTGACACCATGATTTTCCAGGTTTGGGAAAATACTTCAAATTTTAAAGAGCAAACATCAAATATTTAGCAAGGCAACCCTATACAAACCTGAGGAAATATTTAAATACTTAGAAAACATCAGCCAATAGCTAATTTCCAAAGTGACAAACTGTCTGGAATTGTTTTGCCAGTTCTGGGGCTTTCAGTAATTAATTTCTAAAATAAGAGGCAGCTGTTGTGTGGATTTCAGAATGTATAGCCAATGATATATTTTGTGTATGTAGCTGTACATATAGACAGTAATGATACATCCGACAGCAGATGTTGAGTAAGTATAGCCAAAGACAGCTTAAGATGTTCTGGTGCCAGAAGCAGAAAATCCTAATCACTATCCCCACTAGTATAAAACACAGACACTGAATATTTACTTCTCCTTAATGATAACCAAGAATCTTCTCTGAGACAAGTGACAGTGCCTTTTGCCTGGTCTTAGCAATAACTACTCTAGATTATCTACATGAATCTCAATCTATACAATCCTATTGGTATTACTTCAATACAGAATTATGGAAGTTTAAGTCCAACACATTGGGGTGGGGGGGGAGGAATTGCACTCTGGATTATCATGATCAAAGATAACAGTGTCATGACCCAATTTCCTTCTGTTGTAAATAGTTGGAATAATTTTTTTCTGAAGTTTATGGCTGATTTCCCCACATCATGTGGCTCAGATTTGCTTCAAGGGTGAACTCCAAACTACCTCACTCTGGGGAAAATCTGAATTTGGCATGAATACCCCAAGAAAACGTGTGCAAAGGCAATAATAACATTGACATAAATGGAGTTCAGGCAGGTGGTCCCCAACTCTGCTTTTTGAAGAATGACAGTATTGAGTCAATATAACTTTGTCAACAGCATCAGACTTTGCTCTCTTTTCTATTCTGAGGCTTGTACACAGGAAGTAGGTCTTTGCATGGCTGGAAGACCAGCTTCATGCCTCCTGGGGATAATTAAACAGCACAACTCAGACTGATTAACTGTGGATTCCTTGGAATGTTTTCCCTATACTTGGTCTAGCTTCTCCTGTCCTCCCCCACTGTTGTGTGAAGGCGTTTTTTAATTGCACTATAAGTAATTTGGGATCCAAATATATGTCAACCTCTATGACATCTGATGAGTTGATCAAAAGTCTCATGCAATCCTTCACATTTTTACTAAATTGGATTTAGTGGGTGTTACTTCTAGGAAGATGTAAAAGGACTGTTGTCTGAATAGAGCTCTTTGCTTTTGAAAAAACTTGTTCAAGTCCCCTTGTCTCCAGCAGAGTTTATTCCAAGATGAGTTTGAATCAAACTGCAACCTTTCTCTGTCATTCCTTTACGTGGTACTTGCTGAAAACAGAATTTGAATGTCAGATAAAATCAAGACAGTATTGATTCAGCAGCACCTATGATGTCTAATAACAAACTGAACCTATTGTCAGGTGGTTGGTTTATGGCTGTGTTTGTACCACATACCTATCTATAGTTAACTGTACTGTGGCTTTCTTCCTGGAACATATTTGAGGTTAACATGGCATATAGAAACACAGGCCCCAAATAACATCACAGAAGTAGCAGGTTATGGCTATAGAGAACACCAATGAAAGTCACTCTGTTTTTTTGATAAAGACCCCCTTGACTTGAGATTGTTATTAACTTAATGGACACAACCATGCAGTTTTCCTGAAAGGTATATGCAAGTTCCTTAATGTTGCCTTTTTTAATTGCAGAGTCTACCCTGAAATAGTCTTCCATCTGTGTACTAACCAACCAGCCCTGCTCAGCTCCAGAAAAGTTGACAAGATGCTGTCACTTGCTCAGATGTTGCTTTTTGATGAGGTCATCCTAAATTAATGTAAGTTCCAGTTCTATGAATCCTTATTTAGAAGGAAGTGCTAGGGAAACAGTACAGCTAACTGTTAAATTAGTGAAAGTCCAATTCTGTAGGACTTAATAGAATTTACTTTTCAGTAAATATGCTCAGATTTCCCGTGCTAGATTTAGTGAATGCAAAGCAGCAGAATTACTGCAATACTGTTACTTTGGATTCTGCATTATATAAACACTATAGTGATGTTATCTATCATCTAATTAATCTATTTCTTTTAAAAAATGCAATAACATGAACACAAAAAACAAGGAACAGCATTCACTTCTTGGTATTTTGCTTATCAGAGGAAATAAAATTATATAATTTTCTTCACGCTTTCTAAAAAAAATTAATTGTAAATTGTAAAACAGAAAATTTCATTAACGGTGCTCAAACTTTGTCACTGATACTTTGATGCTTCCTGGTTTCATTGACTAAGGCTCTACATGTATGTATGTCCTTTTACTAGGGAATAAGTCCCCGGTAGATCTGAAACCAATCAGATATACTTCTGAATGCACATTACTAGGACTTTACTGCTTGAAAACTGCTCTATCGTATTTGCATGCCGCCAATTTCGGATTTACCAGTCGCACCACCAAGTTGTTTTTCTCAAACACGCAGGTACGCATCTTAAAATAAGCAGACATATTAAACTGGAGGTCTTTCCCGGTCCTTTGCCGTGCGATTTTTGGGAAGGGGCTTGATTTGGCACCGATGTCACCCTTCCAAACAAAGAGGAAGCCAGGGCGCGTCCTCTGTTTGCTTTATCCGACAAGAGGGGCTCAAATCGAGGGCTGGAGGGTCTCCCTGAGGAGGGCGGCTCCAAAGGAAGAGCCGATTTCACCCCGTACTCCTTGTGTTAACCCGACGGGGTGGCCTCTTTGGAGAGACGCGTGTGAAATACCAGTCCGACGCTTCCCCTGGAAACGCTCTCAGGTTGCAAGGCCTGTTCCAGCATTATTGCCCGAGACAGACAGGCAGACAGGCAGAGACAGACAAGCGGCTTAACGGCCCCTCGGCGGAGGGGGCTTGGAAATTTACGTTAAATGAGCGGAGCGCGCGGGAGGCAGCGGCCCCGCCCCTCGGGGCATCCCCGAGCGCGAGCTGGGACGTCAAAGCGCGCACGACCGGGCAAGCGCGGTCACCGATTGGCTCAGCCGCCGGGCCTCCCCATTCCCTCCTCCCGCTGCAAACAAAGAGCGAGTCATTCAAAGCCTCTCCCTGATTGGCCCAGAGCCGGGACGGGTGAGAAAAGCGCGGCGGCGGGGATTTAAGGTGGACGCGCACCCGGGGCTTTGGGCCCGAGGTCCACTCCACGGCGGCAACGCAGAGGCGCCCCGAGCGGGCTCCCCGGGTAGGCGAAGGAGGGCGAGCCGCACGAATGGCCGCAAACTGCAGTTTGCAGCGACGCCCCCTTCCCCCGCACTGGACCACCCGCTCCGGGCGCTGCTTCCCGCAGATCCGCGGCGGCCTCTCTCCTTTCGGCGTCCCCGGGGCGAGCCCCAAGGCGTAGGCGGGCGTCGCGAGCTCCCGGGCCGCGTCCGATGCGGATCATTCTTTGCGGCGACCTGCGGTCGGCACGTAGTCGAAAGCCAATCCTCCGCTTTCCCCGGAGACGTCGACGCGCGGCCGGAGCTCCGCAGCGCGATGCCGCCGCCGAGGATGGCGGCGAGAAGGACC
>JANHZU010002427.1:570923-583597 GCA_032468055.1 Acrochordus granulatus | reverse complement strand
GGCCGGGTCGGTAACCGCCCCCACTTCGCGCAGATTTCACCCCTCCTTTCCTGAATCTCTTTGTGTTAATAGCTTTTTTGGGGGGGGGGAGGGGATGCAACGGGCCTGGCCTTCTGGATTGGCAGGTAAGTGTGCTTATTTCTTTCCCCCCGTGCTGACTGCCACCCACACCCTAATTTTAAATAAAAATTTAAACTGTAAGGAGAGCCCCTTTCAACGGGCCAAAGTTGGAGGCTCCAAACTTTCAAGACTGCACGCAAGATGTGGCCACCGTGAAGCAGAACAATATTCTCTCCAACCCCGCCACATTGTTAGGATGATATTTCAGTGGAACATCGAGCCACTTAGAATCGCAAGAGGTTAGTAGAGATTTGGAACCCGAATTTTAAAATTATTATTGATACTGATCGAAAATAATATTTTTGGATGTTTTGAAAGTAACTTTGTAAAAGACTGGTTTGGAATACTTGGATTTTTGCCTGTCCGTGTTTGGGCATTGTATGTGTATGAGTATATATGTATAAGAGATCCCTAAATGCTAGTTTTGGAAGGTTGCCTGGCCAAATGTTGAAGCGTATTTTCAGTTTCAGCATTGCTAGTTATGCTAACAAGGTATAAATAAATGGTAACATTTGGATGAGCGTGGACCTTTTGATCTGCTTTTTATTTCCCCCATTTTACCCTTAGAAATGATTAAAATAAATTGAAAACAAGAGTAGAGAGAGCTGCCTATGTGATTAACAAAAGCAAAAATATTTTGCAAGATGGTTTAATGCAAATACTTCTCTAAATAGGCTCACCTTATTAATATATTAAATATAAAACTGGTTTCCTTAAATTGAACAGAAGCAATTTAATGAGAGGCTGCATTCTAGATAGCCTAGAGATTCCCTGAATTTAATTGAAAGTAGATTGGCCCAGAAAGGAATATAATTTTCTGAAAGACTATTAGTTAATTTTTTATTCTTGGCATTAAGTGCTTAGAAAAGAAATACTGTGTAGGTATTCCTTTTTTAAAAAAGGCTTTCAGAAATAGTTTGTATTTATCTGCACACATTCATCCATTCTCATCTTTTGTCTTTGGAAGCTGCCCACAGTTTGCTTCCAAATTATTTGAATAAAAATGTTAAGTGTTAACTCAGTAATGACAATGCAATTTGCAAATATTTCAGCCTGTCTATTTTTCTTTCTGGGTCTTTTCAAGGGTTAGTTTTTTCTAATGATAAGGAAAAATATGCTCAAGTGTATTTCAGTTTGAAATTCACAAATACTCAATATTACTAGAATTCTTCACTGTTTGCGAATTGGAAGCAGTCAGTCTACCAGAATGTATTTTTTCACAAAATAAAAACATTTCAGTTATAACGTTTTATCTGAACATGCTAAAATAAAAATATGTTTACTGCACCAGAATTAACTAGGCTATATTCAAATGACTTAATTCTTTATCCAGACAAAACCTGATTTTAAGTACAAAATGTACAAGAGTGGAACTCCCTTTTTTTGCCGTGGAATGTTTGTGATAATTTGAAAGCATGTCATTATTTTTATTTTACTTCATGGTTATTTTTCTTCCCTTCCTGCATTTAAAAGTATATATTTAAGAACTGCAGCTTTAATTCTGTACACAGTTTCTTGGGAGTCAACCACCCTCCTCCAAAAATCAGTAAGAACTGCTTCTCAGGAGTACAAAGTGTATAGAATTGAATTACTGAGATAAAACTGGTGAAAAATTGAGAGTGGAACTTCTAGTTTTAAGAGGGGATTGTCAATACTATTTTTTTTTGAAAAAAAAACTACTTTCCATCTCTATTTTTTATCCAGAATGCAAATGAAGCTAACCGTTTTTTGCTTTGTTTTGTTCAAATGATGGCTGGGCTGGCTCCCGCCCTTTTATCTCCCCCTGAAAGGTAACACATATTCTGGATGTCTTTAACTGAGGGAAATAAATATAAAATTTTGTTTTCAGTTCTGCGTGGTTGCAACTTCATGGAAAGTATTAAAAACCCTTGTTCTGCAAATATTTTGATTGAATTAGAAAAGGTGTTTCTGTATCATCCTCCATTTTTCTATCTGTGCCAGACTCTGCTTTCCATTTATTATCCCATGTAATTATTTTGCAAAGTTTTTGTCCTGGAATTATTCTCTAGGAAATAACGCTTGCTGCCTGCCCTCGGCTAGTAAGTGCTTTTCTTGTATATATTTTTCTGACTCTACTGTTAGTTAATATTGGCTACTATCCTGGGCTCAGGCTTTGTTTCCCCCCCCCAGGTTTACCTCTGTCTATTTAAATTTATTTTGATGATCTTTCCTTTTTTTACCCCAATTATATATTGCCAGGATTGTTTCCAGAAGCCCACGTTAGTTTTCTGTAACTGGGTATTGGACTTCCAAGACTGGAGATTTCTTAAGGGTTTAGATGGGCAATTGTCTGCCTCCCTGTTCCCCCCGCCCGCCTCCCTGTTCTGTTTCTGTCTCACTCCTTAAGGCATGAGTTGGAAGTGGCAGTGCAAAAAATATAATTAGATGGAAATAAAAGATTACACTAGGAAATCGTGCAGGGCTTTAGGAGAATAAAACACTGGGGACATTAGCTACACATAAATAAATCTTTTTCCTAAGATCTGACAAAACCAACATCCAACAGACAACCCTTCCTCTACCTTCTTCTCTCCTTCATAGAGGAACTATGGATCTGCTTTATAATTATTTTTTGCATTTATGCCTGGATCTGGGGCCATCAGGATTATTTCCTTCTATATTGTAGGGTTTTTTTAACGGTATCAGTGTAAACTATGAATGGATTTGGATAATGTGTTTTCCAATTTTTTGGGAAAAAAAAATTAAAAGCCTGGTGCCAGATCAGAATTCTTCCTTTTTTCCTACATGGAAATGGTGGGGGCTTCTTGTCTGTCTGTCTGTTCCCCCCAATTATCTTGTATAGGTACTGACTCTTTTTAGGTCACTAAAAAGAATGTTCTGAAGTACTTTTATTTTTAGGAATCTTCTGCCTGTCCAGATGGTAAATCAGTTTTTAAATTGGTCCCCTTTTTTGTCAAGTTCCATTCTGCAGTTGTAGAATGCCATGCCATGCAGTTTCATCAAATTCCTAGCTCCGAATAATTATTCTTTGTACCTTTGTTGTGGGTGAAGATCTATATATATTCCAGCCCTTTTGCAACTGATTTGTGTGTGTGTGTATGACTGAGTAAATGGATGCTGAGGTATTGGAAATTAATCACAGAACATTGGTTGTGAGGGGCTGGAATAATTTCGTATCTTATGTTTTCTAGCATTATTGTTCCCAGTTTATGACCTTTTCATGCTGTTAAAAGAGATGTCTTGCCACATTTAATTTTGGTTCCAATGAGATATGGGGAAAAAAGAGAGGCCAGGGTTTTTAAGTAATTTGATAAGCCATCCAGTAACAAATACGAACAGGGAGGAGGAATTCAGAGCGGGGGGGGGAGACTTCACTGCTTCAGGTAGAGTTTTTCTTTATAACCTGAATTTACAATGAAAGCATTCTCCTTTATGGATATAATAGATTAGATTTCACAACTTAATTCAGTGGAATGGTAGCGTTTAAGGATCTCCGGCTGATTTTATTACACTGAGCCAAATTGGATGTTTGTGCTTTTAAAAGGAAAACGGTTGTGACATGAAGATATATAATTTTTTAAAATAAAAAAAGTAAGGCGGAGGTTGGGAAGAGAAGTCTTGGGGCCTGGATTGTCAGGACACAGAGAATTCCAAAGGCTGTGGAGTGGGTGAGACACTTTGAGCAGTATCTGGAAGAGTGGAGTGAAATTGACGCGGACTTGCAGACTTTTCCCAGTGGGGTCATGAAACTGCCCTGCCGCTACCCAGTGCTCCAATCTGGCCCCTGAAATTTAGCAGATAATCTTGCCTTTAATTTCCCTCATCCCTTTTTAAATGGTGTGGAACTACAACCACAATTTGGGAAAGCTAGAAAGCCTTTTATAAAAGTCATTTTCCTGAGGTTTATGAAAAAAGCAAAGTTACTCTGTGGTTGTTTTTTTAATAGTAGAAACATGCAGAAGAGAACAATTCCGTGCCTTTTTTACCTTCCCTAGAAGGAAATACCTTTTTAAAAAGAATCTGAGGAGACTCCAGCAAATAGCGTTTTTTTGGCCTCTCTCCATTTCCCACCTCAACTCGGTTGGGAGGTGGGGAAACCTCCAGGCCTGGGAATTTTCAAAAGATCTTTCTAGAGGTTCAACTGATGGGAAATGCTCATTCACACTGTTGTGTGGATTTTCTAATATTCTTTCCTCGAGGAGGAGGAAAAAGTGCCTTAAAATAAGGGGAGGGGGAGTCCTTAAAAAAACCCTTCCCTAATTGAAAAAGTAGCATGTAAGTTGGAATACCTTTGCACCCAATGGATTTTGAGAGAAACGCTGAATCTATCTCGTCGCCCGAACTGAACTTTGAACTGATGGAAACAATATCACTTGATAGGGGTTTAAAGTTCCTTTTAGTGTTCACATCTTCTCCCTGTGCCCACATCTCTCTCTGAGCACATGGAGACCCGCGTTTCCAGCTATCACGAGGCCGACTGCCTTGACCCCCCAAACTCTCGCACACGCACGCACTCTCACACAGCCTTTCCCTCCCTCCTTTGCAAACAAAGGCTCGGAATCGGAGAAAGCTCGGCAGGTTCCGAGTCTCTTCGCTTGGATACCTCTCGGATCCCAGGACGCGGAGCGATGGCCGCGCGGAAGCAGCGCTAAGCGCCGCGACGACCTCGCACTCTGCCCAGCTGCCCTCCCGGCTCGCCCCGCAAGGCCCTCCAGCCCAGCAGCCTGTTCCCAACGGTAGCCGGCCAGATGTTTCCGAGGAGCCCCGAAGGAAGTGGCGGAGGCCACCGGCTTTCCCGGAGGAGGTGGGGAGCTTTAGTGGAGCGGCGCGATGCGACCCACCCCCCTCTCCCGCCGCTGGCCGCAACGACTTCGCCGCCTGAAGCTGCGGGGCTTCTTCCCGCCGCACCCCGAGCCGCTGCTTCGGCCGCCGCCTTGCCAGACACGGGGCGCGCCTGGCCTCCGCCGTCGCGCGGAGCATTGTCCGCTGCAGCGACGAGCCAGCGGAGGGACGCCCGCCAGGACTCTGATCTGTAGCCCGGAGGCAGGGACGAGCCCTGAGCAGCAGCGCACGGAGCCAGAGCCTCAGCCTCGACGGACGTTTCGCCGTAAATCGCGAGGACCCCGTGGCACATCATCCACGCCCGAGAGAGGAAAGGCGAAGAGAGCCGCGCGCCTGAAATAGAGAGGAACAGATGTCTTCTCCGAGAAAATGCCCCGCCTGGCCAGGCGCAAGGCAGGCCAGCGAATCTCTCGCTTTCCGTTCAGTTGCGCTGTCGCCATTCCCTTCCCCAGAACAGGCGAGGAACCGAGTGAATATTTTTAGCGTCCTGTTGAGCTGAACGAACGGAAAACCGAGTTTTTTGGGAGGTGCTTAATTTCACCGCCACAAAAACCAGACCCTAAACACTTCGTCGCGACACTAACTTGGTAGAAAGCCGTAGACAGCACCTCTTAACTGAAAAGGTCAACCCACAAGATTTGAGATTAATTCCAAAAGTAAGCAACATCGCATAAACAAGAGTGCTTCCTTCTCACTATCTTCTGCACTCCAGATACTTTTTGAGCTCCAATGAAACTCTCCTTATTTCTCCATTCATGCTGTTGGCTTCCATAGGTTATTAAAATTTTAACATGTTGCCTGGGTAGCATCTTTTCTTGGGGGGGTGGGGGGACACAGACCAATTTTATTAATTTGATGACACCACAGGAAATAACACTAGTGGAGGACATTTAGGAGCACAAACATGCATGTCTACAGTGTGTACATAGAGAAGATTGCATCTTTGCTAAGAATTTGCAGACATGCAGCAAGTTCATACGTATATAGTATATATGCACTGGCTCTTGTGCGGATGCTGAGCTCTGTGCAACATATAAAGTAATTGGAAGCTGGGGGAGGGGAGGGAAGTGCAGAAGGGAGTGAAGCACATAGTCAGGGGAAGCTTCCCAGCATATTTTTACTGAAGAAATGTTATTAAGCTGGGTGTTGGAGAGTCCTTTCAGTTGTCTGTCTGCCCTGCAGTCCCACTTGAATGAAGGCCAAAGTCAAGGAGGAAGTGGGTTCTTGATGGTCTTACCAGTCCAGTAGGCTCCACTTCGGCTGAAACCCGGAGGAAATATTCAACATCTGCTGGGTCACCCTTTCCCAGTCTTTCAAGAACTCTTTGCCAATGTTCTCCCAGTCTCTTGAGATATCCCCAAAGGCCTGTCTTTAGATTCTACTTTCTGATCACACAGATAACATCCATAAACTCCCTTATAAAAAACATGGTTAACCCTCTCAGGCCTCAGGCTTGAAACCTCCCCCAAGAAGCTGCAGCTCCTACTACTGCTTTGCAGAAGGAGGAGGAGAGGAAGAAAGTTTCAGAAGTTCACCAGGGCATGTCCACTCTTGTGTGCAGGAATGGGAAAACCAAGACATTTTACAGGCCAGACCAGCAGAAGACTACAGTTTCAGTCAGCATTCATAGCTTTCCTTTGGCCAAATAAACAAATTACACCCATCTTTCCTTCAGGGTCACAGGCCTCCTGAGCTGAGGCGCCAATTCTAAACACACAAATTAAGTTGCTGCCTTCTGTAAGAAACTCACCACGTTTTACAGATTCAAGAGAGAGACCTCTGTGAAAACAAAATGGGGTTTTAAAATTCCTTTGCTCCCCAGTTCTCTGACCCTCTCTCTCTTTCTTGACTTAGTTTGAAGTAGAAGCAAAAGAGACTGCTACCTTCCAGACTAATAAAAAAATGTATATTTTTTATTTTAAAGACATCTGTGTCTCTCCTGTCACCCCAAATATCCCAAATAAGCAGGCTTCACTTCATTAATTAGAATAACTTTATTTTGAAATTAGTATTAACAGCTGTTATTGACTGCTGGAATTCACAGCTCTTTGCAGAAGATACAACTTCTAATCTATCCTAAATGCACACAGTGATCTTTCTGCTTCCTCAACCTCAAGGCATGTATTTATTTTTTTTATCCTGCCCTTATTATTTTTATGCTAAAATAGAATTTGTTTGGGTGTTGCAAAATGATGTGGGGCAGCCAGGTATTTAAACTTCAAAAATATTATAAACCTGCATATATATTATCTTTGACTGTATCTTCTTTAAATCAGGTAAAATGCTATACAATATTCTGCATCTTTCTCAGCCCAGTATTTGGTTCTCTCAGCAAAACTAGTCTGTTGCTATTTGAACTTGAAGCCCAAAATTTTATCCTGAATGTATACATCAAGTTCCATTAGGATATAATTATATCCTAATGATTCAATGATAATTATATCCTAATTATGATGCAAAAGTACAATTGGAGCATCAGAGACTTCTCTTTATTTGGGCAATTATTATTATATAATTTATTAATTTGAGATAGATAGAAAGATTTCAGGGCATCCAGAATGATCCTGTCGCAAAACCCTGGACTGACCCTCCAGTTCCTAATGCTAGGGTGCCCCTCAAGTATCACCTTTCAATGCTGCAATCCAGTTTTAAAATAACCTCCCTTAATGCACTTTAACAACTAAACAGTGTGTATGGTTGAATCAATGAAGAGCCACATGTGACTTCTGGAAAAGATATGGGTGACCACACAATGTGGTGCCTATATCTGTTTGAACTACAGCCCAGCCTAATGCAGTTCCCAAGGTGCCTGGAGTCAATCTGACCTTTGACCAGTCCTCATGGGCCTGTGACTGTTTTACCTTGCCCATTTCTCTTTGCCATGAAGGCTCCTGGATTGGGGCTGACTGCAATGCAATGGAGGATGGTGTTAAGTTTATTTTACCTCTATAGACTCCTTTCTTTCTCCTGTTCTTAGTTTTTTAATTGGTTTTGATAAAGACTTTGTGATGAAGTTGAAAGCTCAATCTTACCATTAAAAATTAAAGTTTTTATAAGCCTCCAGATTTGTTTTATTACCTGGGTGATTGATGATTTTTCCTGCATTGTTCTCCATCCTTGTCCTATGGAAGCAATGGTGTTCCAGTGAAAGGAGAATAGTGCTCTTGCTTTGTGCAGACTTTGATGTAAATCCTGCTTCATTTATTGCTTCCCTGAATGCTCCTGAGTCATCTCAAAAGTTTCCCATCTGTAAAACTGGAGTCGTCATCATCTCTACATCAGGGTTATTCTTAAAGAAAGTTCTTCATATATTGCAGCTTGAGAGGTATGTTGCAATCAAAAGGGTACATGGAAAGGCAGACTAGAAAAATTATTAATACTCTCTATGGAAGTCAATGGGCTTAGCTTCTAAATGAATATTTTTAGAATAGCTTTGTAGAAATGTTAATGCAGCCATTCTTAAATTTTGATTATGTTACAGCCTAAAATGAGGCATCCATATGGCCACACTCCCCCATTCCCCCCAAGAATAAACCAGTGGTTTCACTGAAGTTAATAATACTCCAAAGTCTGAGCTGGATTATCATGCTATTTAAAAAACAGGACTCTCTTCTCAGCTGTTTGTGACTCCCTGAAGAGTCCCCACACACAGTTTGAGAATCTCTGTGCTAATGCAAATGTCACTGAAAATGCTTGGAGGAGGAAAACCATGCAAGATATGGTGCCACCACAGCAAATGAGGAACACACACAACATTATTATAAACTTGCAATCGAATGTACTTAAGTTTTATTTGCCTAAGCACTTGATACTTTATATAATCTGTATGTGTATAATATAGAGTTCATGAAGAGTGTGTGGTGGCTGAGCGGTTAAGATGCTGGCCTGTTTGCTGGAAGGTTGGCAGCTCAAGTTCAAGACCCAAGCACTGCCATGTAACAGAGTGCGCTCCCGTTTCTGCCCAAGCTCCTGCCAACCTAGCAGTTGGAAAGCATGTAAAAATGCTAGTACATAAATAGGCACCACCTTCGATGGGAGAGGTAATAGTGTTCTGTTGCCTTGGCATATAGTCATGCCAGCCACATGACCACGAAAGCATCTTTGGACAACGCTGGCCCTTCGGCTAGGAAACAGAGATGAGCACCACCCCTTCGAGTCAGACAGGATTGATTTACCTTTTTAATATAAACTTCATAGCGAACACTGTTGGCACTTTTGGCAGAAGACTAACAATAGCTTCTGATAGAGGCTTGAATATCCACGACCCCTAATCATGCACACAGACATACACGCCTACCCAGAGTTATCCCATTGCCCGGTTAAACAGGTTTGGCAGGCCTCTTATTCATATATTTGTTATATGAAACAAATAACAACTTGCTGATCTTTTTCTCTAAGAAGCAAAAGTCCCCCCCCTTCAAATGGTCCTTCTTGTAACAGTCTGGGGAAAAGGGAAAACCACCACTGATAACCTATTTCCAGCTGTAATTCTTGATGATGTCCAGCTTCTATATGCATCAATAGAAGAATAACTTTCATTGGTGCTCCATCAAAAGAAGTCCATCAGAAACGGTTGCAATTTGAGATCTCAGTCCTGGTTGATCAAAACCAGCAGGCCAAACCCTGATGGGTTACTATCTATCTTACACAACTTCATGTCCTCCAAATGTGTTCCCAGTTTGCTTTCCTGAATGCAAACTGTGAGCTTTGAAGTTCAAAAACAAGGTGGTGAAGAGGCTGTTCTGTACTATCCCTCCAGTTCCATCCTTCCAGAAGAATCAGCCCTTGAATCTACGATGCTTCATTTCAGCAGATTAAATGGGTCATTAACAGTTTGATTTCTGGGTGAGGGAAAATCCCAACCATCCTTTTGGAGTATAAACTAGGTATTTTTACAGGTAGGCTGTTTTAAAGAACATTAGTTAAAGAACATTAGACATACAAGATGTATGTCTCTAGATAAGACAAGATGATTAAAAAAGAAAACTCCTTTTTCTTTTCAAGGCCAAAGTGGGGTGAGTCTTAATATCACTTGTGAGTCTTAATATCACTTTTGAGCCTTAGTGTCACACTGAACATGATTTGTTTTGCAAATGGCTTCTCGGCCTGACCTAAATCAAACCATTTGGACTTCTGAACTGAATCCAGACTTAGCCTCACCTTCCACTCCCCACCCCAGTCTTCTTGTCACCCTATAATGCCAACCTGCCCTGCCATTTGTCTGTGGAGTTTACCCTAATGGTCGGCTCAGTCCTTTTTATTGTAAAGTTCAGAGACTGAATCTTTGGGGTACGTTGCTATGCAATGAAATCAAAATTTGAAGAAATGGAGTATCTACCTGAGGAGTGCACCTGTTTCAAGCAGCTGAGCATCCTAAATGGATGTGCACAAATAGATTTGCCGGCACATTTTCTTTCACTGCACACCTGTTTCTGTTTCACTTAGCTAGGTTGCAGCCAATTTTAAATGCATTTGCTTGCTTTCCTTCTTAACCCTTTGTGGGGCACGCAGGCTTCGAAAGTGCAAAGACAGCCCAAAACATTGTGCTGCTTAAAGCAAAATAATTTCTCCGTCTCCATTCTGTACCACAAAGCTGATTGGCTGGATTTTATTTCAGTACTGACTATAGGACTGAGAGTCCACTGTACCTTCAGTGTGCAGATCGTATCAGGTTAAGGCAAGCATTCCAGTGCCTGACTAACCTTCATAGCCTGGTATCTGCTCTCTGTCACAAATGCTAATGCAAGAGGCAGCTCTGATTTCTAGTTCCACTGACTGGGAGTTCTTCAGAAAAGCATTCTCCCTTTCTTCTTCCTCCACTCTCCCTCTGAGAAGCAGAGTCTGTTCATCAGATTTCCAAGTCACATGAGAAAGTAGGTCCAAAGCGACTTAGGGGAGAAGGCACCTAGAAGGCCACGTGAGTGCCACAAAAACAATAAAAATGGCGTTGGGAAAAAGGAGATTAGAGATCTGGCATCCTTTGCTTAATCCATTGAATGATATAATTCTTGGGCAGCACTGACAATGAAAGATGCCTCAAAATAGAGGTGAAATACAGGGATGTCTTGCAAGGAAAATGACCCAGCAATGTGAACAAAATTCTTCTCACAAAGAAACACAGTCCTGGATATTTCTTCTCCTTTTTCATGATATCAGTAAGTAGCTGGGTGGCTGATGATCCTCCTTGACAGCCCTCAAGGTTTTATTATTTCCAACTAATATATCCCTCCAATTACTGATTGATACCCAAGACAATTGGTATTAGGTTTCTCATATTGGTAAAAACAGAATAAGTAATTGCTGCTGTTTAGCTTAGTAAACAGCAGCACAAAGTGCAGGTGACCTCTCTGTTCCTTTTTAAATCCCTATTCATAGCCTCCAAGTTCATGCCATCAAAAACAATAAAATAGTTTTAACTAATGTTCTTTAAAAAGAGCCTACCTGTAAAAAAGGCTGTAAAGTTCAAATTTGTCAACTCTTGTACTCTGAGTGAACACTCAACCCTCAACAAGGCATTCTCATCCCTAATGCAGAAAATTGTTCAGCATTTTTTTCCCAAGCTACTGACTTCAACATGCATTTTGGATTGATTGATTAATTAATTAATTAATGCCTTGGCATGATTTTTGGACCACTCTTGGTGGTATACAACATGCCCAAAATCGAGTAACAATTTTAAATAGATAAAATATTAAAAAATATAAAATCTTACAAAATTGGCTGCTATGTATATTTATTTTGGATATTTTTTAATATTGTTTTAAACATTTTAATTGTTTTTATAGTTTTGGAGTTGTAAGCCACCCAGAGTCATTGATTGAAATGGGCAGCTATAGAAATTGAATGAATGAATAAATAAACAAAAATGGTCATTTTGGTCAGAGTGTTTAAAAAGTGGAACAATTAAAGAATGTATGCCAATTGACAAAGATGTGTTTTTAAAGCCATCTTCAAGGCTACAGATCATAATAGGAAATGAATTCCACAGATGCAGCATGATCAAGGGAAGTTTTGACCCCACATGGCCTTCTAGTCAGGAGGACTGGAATCTACCGAAGATGAACTTCCCTGGGTGATCTTAGTGGGTGGTAAGAATCTTGCAGGATAAAATGCTCTTTTAGATATTCTAGGCACAGACTGTTTAAAACTTCAAGAATAATAAGTAACATTTCTATTGTACAGTACCTGGAACAAACTGACAGCCAAGTTAAGGATTTCAGAATTGTTATAACATGGTCTTATGGACAATTTCAGAGGTCGTGTTGGCTCTGAAATAGCTGTCAAGTTCAGACCAAAGCTGGCTCTAGCTTTTTCATTAATTGAAATTTCTGAAAGACATACAGAAGACATAATTAAAATCAAACTGGGAGGTTATCAGTAAATGCACCTCTGGTTTTAGGTCATTATTACCAAGAGATGGAGGCAGCTGGTATATCAGATGAAGTTGATAAAAATGCTTCTGGCCACAGAGTAGAAGGATGAGGGAACAATCTAGAATTACTCCCAAGATGAGCATCAGGCTTTTCTGGCAGAGTACGTGATTCCCATCTAGGACGAGTCAGAACATTCAGCGTCCTAGAGTTATGGCCTCCTACTAGAAGTGTTGTTGTTCAGTTGTGTAGTCGTGTCCAACTCTTTGCAACCCCATGGACCGCATTACGCCAGGCCTCCCTGTCTTGCACTGCCTCCCAGAGTCTTCCCAAGCTCACACCCATCACACTGACTATGCT